>CM045923.1:10606795-10884295 GCA_025177825.1 Aechmea fasciata
TATTATTACTAGCGTGTAGGCCTCATATAAACTGATCGAAATCAATATACCATCCGATGTGGGACTATTCGGGGCGTTACAAACTCCCCATGTTTAGATCCTGACGTCCTCGTCGGGTCCAAACCAAATCACAACAGACAAATCAAGATCAAAATTATCAGACGACGTGAGATTCTAGAAGTGGCTTCTACGGGTTTAAGAGGTGGCTCTCTCCAAACCCGTTGGTGTAGTACTTTGCCCCGCATAGCACTTAGCTCTCACACTTTCGACTTGTATTCGTCTCTGATACCAACTGCAGCGACCCGACCAGCTAGCAACAATAACTCGTTGGGCCAAACCACCGGCCCAAAATACTTAAGCTCAGTTATTATTACTATTGTGTAAGTCTCATATAAACTGATCGAAATCAATATTCCATCCGATGTGAGACTATTCAGGGCGTTACAAACTCCCCATGTTTAGACCCTGACGTCCTCGACGGGTTTAAACCAGATCATAAACAGACAAATTAGGACCAGAATTATCAGGCGATGTGAGATTTTAGAGGTCGCTCCTACGGGTTCAAGAGATGGCTCCCACCAAACTCGTTGGCGTAGTACTTTGCCCCGCATAGTACCTAACTCTCACACTTTCGGCTGGTATTTGTCTCTGATACCAACTGCAATGACGGCCAAACCACCGACCCAAAATGCTTAAGCTCAGTTATTATTATTAGTGTCTAAGTCTTATATACCCAATCATACCCCCAATCCTATTCGATGTGGGATTATTGGGTGTGACAGACTCCCTACATTAAGACCCTGATGTCCTCGTCAGACTAATCACAAACACAGTCCAAGATCAACAGGCGATGCAACGACCCGACCCGCTAGCAACAATAACTCGTTGGGCCAAACCACCGGCCCAAAATGCTTAAGCCCAGTTATTATTACTAGCGTGTATGGCTCATATAAACTGATCGAAATGAATATCACATTCGATGTGGGACTATTCGGAGCGTTACAAACTCTCCATGTTTAGACCCTGATGTTCTCGTAGGGTCCAAACCAGATCATAGACAGACAAATCAGGACCAGAATTACTAGTCGATGTGAGATTCTAGAGGGGGCTCCTACGAGGTTCAAGAGATGGCTCCCACCAAACTCGTTGGTGTAGTACTTTTTTCGCATAGCACTTAGCTCTCACACTTTCGGCTGGTATTCGTCTCTGATACCAACTACAATAACCCAACCCGCTAGTAACAATAACTCGTTGAGCCAAACCACCGGCCCAAAATGCTTAAGCCTAGTTATTATTACTAGCGTGTAGACCTCATATAAACTGATCGAAATCAATATCCTATTCGATGTGGCACTATTCGGGGTGTTACAAGATCACCGCTGCGCAGCTCAGTTGATAGATATTTAAATTGTAATTTTAAGTTTGTATTTGAATAAATCGAAATTTAGTTTTATATTTTATAAAAATAGATTTAAAATTTTGATGTAAATATTTAATATTTAATTTTTAATTTGAATTTAAATTAATATATTATAAAGATAAAATTAGTATATTTATCTTATAAACTTTTTTTATATTTACCTGAACCAAATACTGACAATTGAAATGATTTATTTCGATTCCGATTAATTTAGGTGATGAGCCAATCAGAATTAGATAATGAGTCATTCCCATTCCAATTCCAAATTTATTTCGATTCGATTTTGATTCTTATTCCGACTTCGAACCAAACACGCTCGTAGAGTATAGTAGCCCTAGCCTATATAAAGGAATGTCATCGGTGCCATGACCGTTACTGAGAAAAGATCAAAAAATAGAAAAGAAAAAAAAGTAACACTATTTTAGACTAATTGAACAATTTAAAATTATTTAAAACTAAATTGCACTATAAAAAATAAAATTTATATTGTTTAAAACTACAATGCTTTATTTGAAATGAAGTTTGAGGACCAAGGTTGCCCCCGCATCTCATAGTTTGAGAACCAAATGTGTAATTTACCCAAATAAATATGACGATCATTATATGATAAAAATTTGTTATATCTGAGACTTTTAAATTAGAAAAATTCAAATTTGAATTTGAATTTTGAATATATATCGAATTTAAATCAAGTAGGGTTAAATATTTTACTTATAATTAACTAATTTTTTCTAACAAATTATAACAGTAAGGACATATTTGAAAATATCATAACTTTTATAAGAAAAATATATAAAAGTTAAATTTTATAGGAATATATTTACAATTCACTATATTTATAGAATCAGTATGAAAGTAACCCTTATATATATATATATATATATATATATATATATAGAGTTTTGCTAGAATACTATCGGTAGTAAACGAGCCATTTTACTAGCGATTTGTTTTTTATGATAGAGCTTTCAAATTAACGATCGGCTCCGTTGAATATGATCTATACCATTTGAAGTGTTTAGAAATCAAATTTCAAATCTTTTCGACATCATTTGCTTGATGATCAAAGGGTTTCAAAATTTATAATTTTAATGGTCGATAAGAGGCGTTTTCTCGTTTAACGACATAAAGATATCCAAATCAATTGAATTTTTGTTAGAAAATTCTTTAAACTATTTAAAACAAGATCTATACTCTTGATCTTGATTACAAGACTCCTATCATCATTTTTTAAAGAGTATTCATTTTCGATCATTCATTTTCTTTCACTTGATGAAAAAAGAACAATATCGAAAGTGCGAGAAATTTGATTTCTAGGTAGTTTAAATGGTTTAGATCATATTTAATCAATCGTCAATTTTGAAGCTCTATCATCGAAAACAAATTGGTAGTAAAACGGCTTGTTTACTACCGATAGTATTCTAGTTCAACTCATATATATATATATATATATATATATATATATATATATATATATATATATATATATATATATATATATATATAGAGTTGTCTTATGCTTTTATAAGCACGGAGGCCTCCGTGCTTCCACTTTGTTTTCGATGTTCGGACTTTCGAAACGACGATCGGCTCCGTTAGAGTTGATCTAGAGTATTTGAAGTACCTAGAAAATAAATTTTGCGATTTTTCTATATCATTTGCCTAGTAATCGAAGAGGCTCAAAATCACTAATTTTAACGCCGTGGTGAGCGGTTTGCAAGTTTAACGGTGTAGAAATATTCAAATCACATGAAATTTTGATTAGAAAATTCTTTATACCATAAAAAACAAGATCAATAACTTTGATCTAAAATTTTAATGTCATATCATCATATTTTGTAAGATTTTTATTCTCAGCCGTTGATTTTGAGCCACTTCGATCACTAAGCAAATGATATCGAAAAATCGCAAAATTTATTTTCTAGATACTTCAAATACTCTAGATCAAGTCTAACGAGCCGATCGTCGATTTGAAAGTCCGAACATCGAAAACAAAGTGGAAGCACGGAGGCCTATCTTCCATATATATATGCACTCTATATATATATATATAGAGGCCACGGTTACTTATATTATTATGAGTCTTGGAGACCTACTACTCATAAGTTGTTTTCGATGATGGAGCTTCGAATCGATGATCTTCTCTAAATATGATCTAGAGTATTTGAAACTTCTAGAAAATAAATTTCGTAAATTTTTGAAATTATAATAAAGTCCATCACGCGAGCATAAAATGAACGGCCAAAATCGACCGACGTCCTAAAAAAGGATGATCAGATCCTTCAATTCAAGATCGGAGTTATTGATCTTTATTTATGTACTGAATCGAATTTTCTATAAAAAATTCAACACATTCCGCTTCTTTTACACCGTTAAACTAGCAAGTATCTCATCCCGCCCGTTCAAAATTCTCACATTTATGACCTATTGACCGTAAGGTAAATGATGTCGAAATATTATAAAATTTTATTTCTAGAAGTTTTAAATGCTGTAAATAACGTTTAACGGTATTGATCGTCGATTCAGAAGCTCTATCATCGAAAATAATTTATGAGTATAAGAGTGATCGTACTCATAATAGTATAAGAAATAGGACTCTCTCTCTCTCTCTCTCTCTCTCTCTCTATATATATATATATATATATATATATATATATATATTTGAAGATATGTCTTTATCCTTATTACTCATATATATTATATTCTTGCAATAGTCAAAATTTAAATTAAAAAATGCAATGAAAATATACACCAACTGAGCTACACGGCGGTGACATAACAAACATTCAAACTAAGTGTTTTCTCTCAAATATACGTAATGGCAAGTCAAATCAACATTAAATATGTATATTTTAATTTTCTAATTCTTTGGTGTAATTAATTTCGTACGAACTATTGTGAGATTGACATATTTTGCATTTAGACACTGCTAAGTTACATCCTACCAACCATCAAACTCATTTTACAGTTTGAATTAATTTTAAAAAAACCTTCAAATATTATCCCCGTGATTTCATACATTCTCACTTTAATATTTTATAGTTTAAAGTGTATCAATTTAGTGCCATATGATTTTATTTTTCTCTTTTGATTATCGATTTTACTAATTTTTTTCGTTAAATCTGATAAAGTTAAAACTAAAGAATACTAAAGTAAATATTCGATAAACCTAGCTAGGTGGAGTATTTGAAGTGTTTTGTATATAATTTAATGAAATACTAACGAAAAGATAAAAATGAAACCACTACAGGGCACTAACTTTTATAATACACTTTAAACCATAGGGCACTAAAGTGAGAAAGTGCTAAACCACAGTATTGGTATTTGAAATTCACCCTTAATTTTAATCATATAATGATCGTCATATTTATTTGGATAAATTACACATTTGTTTCTCAAACTATGAGATGCGGGGCACCTTTGTCCATAAACTTCATTTCAAATAGTGCATTTTAGTTTTAAACAATATAAATTTTATTTTTTATAGTGCAATTTAGTTTTAAATAATTTTAAATTGTACAATTTAATCTTAAACAGTATTACTTATTTTTCTTTTCTACTTTTTGATCTTTTCTGTAGTGGCCATGCCACATAATGTCATTCCTATATATACACTAGAGCTATTATACTCTTAGGGTTATTTACATACAGGTCCCTGCAAATATAGTCAATTGCGGAAATATTCCTGCAAAAGCGAAACTAGGTGAGATGTCCCTACAAAAGTCCAAAATTATGCGTATATGTCCCCGCCGTGCCTTTTGCGGGACATATCTCGCATAATTATTTTTCGTATATATCCCCGTAAAAGGCACGCATGGACATATCTCGCATAATTTTGGACTTTTGCGGACATCTCACCTAGTTTCGCTTTTGCAGGATATTTCCGCAATTAACTATGTTTGTGGACCCGTATGCATTTGACCCATACTCTTATGAATATAAACTCCTTTATACTTATAAGTTTTTTGCCGTTTGACAAACTGATGTGTAGTTAGGATGATAGTAGTTCTCGATAAGAATGAAAGCAGTCTTTCTAGTTGTCACGCCCCGGGTTGAAGGATTCCCCGGGCACGCCGACAAATCCGCCGTGTACAAGAAATTTTTTCTGTACACGAAGCGTAGCTGTACCTGTATAACATACACTACTACAAACAGTAGTATAGAGCTGAGAATAAAAAAAGACAAACAGGTAGGAAACGAAGCACGAGTTCAATATACATACAACATCTCGAGATACAAGAAACTATTCGCTCCAGCGAGTTCACAACTATATGTACATAACTCACAAAACCCAAAAACTATCACTACCTGCAGGAGGGGAAGTCCTCTAACTCAGCAACACGCGGGAAGGGCTCTAACTCGCAACGCCCTTGCCTCGATCCAACTCAGGGGGAGCAGTAGCCGCAACAGAAGGCCCTGCAACAACGGTGGAAGAAAAGGGGCGTGAGAACTACGTAAAACAGTAGTCCTCGGTGGTACCGCCCTAAACGACATCGGTCCACCCACTAAGTCTACAGGGTAAGCAAGAGAGTAAAAGAAGCCGGAAACACTCAACAGCTAAGTAACACTATACTATCATGCCCTCAACAACCCTCTATAGAACAAGTAAAAGCTGACCCAATCTTACGAGGGACTGTGATACACCCGTCCCGCCTAGCGAGGACACCGTGGCTCAAGAGCATCTGGCGGAGAATACTCTCTCGAGATCGGAACTACCCTCCGTCTCGCCTATTAAGGTTACACCATATCTCAAGAGCACCATGAGCAAGCTCTCTAGACCGTGAACACACCCGTCTCGCTCGACTAGGCTCTACTCAAGTCACAACCTCACCGAAGCGTAGAACGGCGGTCACCGATCGTCTCACTCGGCCGCCCAAACAGCACTCCACCCCCGCTCGTATCTAGCTACGCCGTACACCGCCTTTAAGGTGTCAAACCGAAACCGCGAATCAACAATCCACGGCGAATCAACATCGCATGAAACCTCATTCCGAATGGCATTCGCGGGCGCGACCCTACGCGAGTATACAAGTATCTCTGTCACTTTCATTGTAGCTCTCACTGTGCAAAAGTCAAGTAAAATGGTCTAACCACTCATACACCACGTGCCCTTGGCACACTCGTAAACCAAACGAACTGCGGGACCACCGTCAACCCCGACGGTTCCCGACCACACCAACGATCTAAACTCTACGGTGGCTAAGCTCGGCATCCCGGCCACGAGCGTCTGCGTGACTAGGCTCAGCGTCCCGGCACGAGCGTACAAGTATGCTACACTACCACGGGTATCCATCGCACTCCCCGGCGATGATACGACACTGACGCTCCTAGGGCTAAATACGTTAGTGTATACAAATGACGATCAAATCGTGGTTTTCTCCTAAGTCAAGTCCAAGTCCAACATGTATGAAACTAAGTACTTGCTAAACATGCTTCGAAATTCAGATCCTATCCAACTATAATCCATGAATTTGACCTATCATATACTAGTCAAAACTGAAGTTAAAACATGTCGACTATTCATACTTAGGAGTAATCCGATGTAAACCCACCTTAATGTTCAAATCCTGGCAGTGAAGAAGGTGGCCCGGATTCCACTTGATCCCTCGCTGGTCCGCCGAAGTCCGGAGTTCCCTGCTGCGAAGAGGCAAATGCACGATTTCACGAATTCCGGAAAACAACGGCTGAGAAAAGCTTAAATCTAACTAAGCTAACCTTCTCCAATTTCGGCAAATGAGGGCTCAGAAGCTTCGTCTCGAAGTCTTGAATCCAACGGTCCAAGTTTCGTCGGATTCCGCCTCTCCTACGCGGAGTACGAGTCGAAACACGAAACGTCGACGCTGGAACCTGCAGTTCGGCATTTCAGAATCTGCTCGCAAAACATCAGCTCAGTAGAGATGAGTTCCGACTGGGCAAACCTGATCCAAAACCGGCAAATAAGGTCTCGTTGGAATCGTCTGGAAGTCGCGGATCCAACGCCCCAAGTTTCGTCGCGTTTCGACCCTCCTACACAGAGATCTAGTCAAAACTCCGCGGGTCGACGCTGCAATCAGCAGCAGTAGCAGTCCTAAAATCATGGGATTTAAAAGCAACGGAGGGAAAACTCGATGGGCTACTCACCTCTGGAAAAGCCCTAGGCCCGTCGCCGAGTGGAGGGCCGCGGTCTCGCGCGCACGGCTGGCTCCCTCGCAGCGTCACGTCGCCGGAAACTCGCCTCGGCGCGTCGTCGACGAAGATCAGTCTTCACTCGAGCTCCTCCACCACCTTGGTTAAGCAAGGAAGAAGAAGGGGAAGGAGCACAGCAGCAGCAGCAATGGAAGAAGGAGGAGGAGAGGCAGGAGTCCCTCTCTCTCTCCTCTCTGCTGTAGGGTAAGGGGAGGAGAGGTGGTGATGTGACAAGTGCCCAAAAAGTCAAACTGCACCATGCTTCCACTTTGTACCAGTACAAATCCCCCTTGTCTTAGTACAAACAGAACCCGAGAGCATCTGCGCGGGGCTATACCGTATAGCCCTGGTTGCTATACCGTATATAACCGTCTTTGTACCGGTATAGCAATCAACTTGTACGGTGACTCACGAAAAACCGGCTATTTGCGGATTTTCGTGACACAAGCCTCTCGCGTTCCGGGGCCCGTTTGGCGTACGTTTGGCGCTAACGCGACCCGGCTTGTCCTGACACTCTCCAGAGCTATCGACGAGCCTCAGGTGCAATTTCCCAGGTCTCTACACTAGTATTCAGTGGATGTTCGTTGAATAGTATGATCTAATGGGTGGAAATAGTCAAATGGGTAGATTTAATAGTTGAAAATTTATTAGTGCAAAAGAGTTTATACTCAGAGTATAGTACTTCCTATATGAGTATAAAGGACCATGGGAAAGAAAGTGCGTTGAGACAGAGTTAGTTGCTGCTGCAATGCAAAGTGTATAAAATATATATATATATATATATATATATATATATATATAGTGCGTCTGGGCTACTTTTGGAAGCATGGAGCCTTCCGTGCTTCCACTTTGTTTTCGATGTTCGGACTTTCGAATCGACGATCGCTCGTTAGACTTGATCTAGAGTATTTGAAGTATCAAGAAAATAAATTTCGTGATTTTTCGATATCATTTGTCTAGTGATCCAAGTGGCTCAAAATCAACGGCTGAAAATAAAAATCTTACAAAATATATATATATAGAGTGGGGTGGTATGCTTATGGAAGCACGGAGGCCTCCGTGCTTCCACTTTGTTTTCGATGTTCGGACTTTCGAATCGACGATCGGCTCCGTTAGAGTTGATCTAGATTATTTGAAGTACCTAGAAAATAAATTTTGTGATTTTTCGATATCATTTGCCTAGTGATCGAAGGGCTCAAAATCAATAATTTTAACGGCCGTGGTGAGCCGATTGCAAGTTTAACGGTGTAGAAATATCCAAATCACATGAAATTTTGATAGAAAATTCTTTATACCATATAAAATAAGATCAATAACTTTGATCTGAAATTTTAATGTCATATCACCATATTTTGTAAGATTTTTATTTTCTAGTTGATTTTGAACCACTTCGATCACTAGGCAAATGGTATCGAAAAATCGCGAAATTTATTTTCTAGATACTTCAAATACTCTAGATCAAGTCTAACGGAGCCGTTCGTCGATTCGAAAGTCCGAACATCGAAAAAAAATGGAAGCACGGAGAGCTCCGTGCTTCCAAAAGCACCCCACGCTCTCTCTCTCTCTCTCTCTCTCTCTCTCTCTCTCTCTCTCTCTCTCTCTCTCTCTCTCTCTCTCTATATATATATATATATATATATATATATATATAGAGAGAGAGAGAGAGAGAGAGAGAGAGAAACTAAGATGCTATCAATAGTAAACGCCCTCCATTGCACCCATTTAGTTTTCGATGATGGAGCCTTCAAATTAATAGTTTGCACCGTTAAACATGATCTATACCACTTAAATTATTTAGAAACCAAATTTCAAATTTTTTTGACATCATTGACCTAACGATCAAAGAGTTTCAAAATTTGTAATTTTAATAGTCAATATGTTGTTTTCTCGTTTAAGTGCGTAAAGATATCACAATCAATTAATTTTGGTTAGAAAATTTTTTAAACTATTTAGAACAAGATCTATATCTTGATATTGTTTAAAAGACTCCTATCATCACTTTTTAATGAATATTTATTTTCAACCGTTTGTTTTTGTGTCCACTTTATAGGCAAGAGAACAATACAAAAAAAAAGGAAAAACTTCGAAAACCCCCCTGCGGTTTCATGCATTCTCGATCACTTTAGTACCATATGGTTTAAAACGTATCAATTTGCCCTCCCGTTTGTTTCGTTTTTCTCTTTTTGTTATCAATTTTAATATTATTTTTTTAAATCGGTGACAAAGTTAAAATTAAAAGGTACTAAAGTAAATATTTAATAAACATAGATGGATATTTTAAGCTTTTTGTATATAATTTAACGAAATATTAACGAAAAAGCTTCCGAAAAGATAAAAACGAAACCACAAGGGGGCAAATTGATACGTTTTAAACCACGGGTTACTAAAGTGAGAATGCATGAAGCCACAAGGAGGGTTTTTGAAGTTTTTCCAAAAAAATATGAAATTTAGTTTCTAGATGCTTCAAATGGTATAAATCTTGTTCAACTATGTCGATCGATTTGGAGGCTCCATCATTGAAAACATATGGGTTGCAACGGAGCGCGTTCTTTACCGATAATATTCCAGCCCAACTCTCTCTCTCTCTCTCTCTCTCTCTCTCTCTCTCTCTCTCTCTCTCTCTCTCTATATAATTGAGCTCCTATGCTTTTAAAAGCACCAAGTCATTGGTATTTGTAAGTTTTCGGCCCTTGGATTAATGGATATGCGGTTAAGATGATGTGGGCCCTCTAGGGTTGAGTGGGTGGTTGCAGAAAGACGTAGATCTAACGGGTGAAAATATTCAAAGACATAGATCAAACGGTAAAAAATTTACAAACACTAAGTGCTTGGTGATTTTACAAGCACCATAAGGACTCTATATCTATACTATTTATAAAAGCACGTATATTCAATTTTGGGTCTGTCGACAGACCCATTTTTCGGCGGAAAAATTAGCGCACATTTTATTAGCGCCCATTTTCCTCTTTCTATACGTAAAATTTTAAATATAATAATAAAAATAGAAATAGAAACGGCAATGAATACAAAATTTTTTCATAACAGATTATTAGTGTGAAAATCCTAAAAAATATATTTTATCCTATAAAAGATTCTTTTCTATATATATTTACGAATTTATAAATATCTTTTCTTTTAAAGATATAACATTTTATTTTTCTATTTGAAATTTCAATAGTAAATTTTCTATAACAGTTACGGGTGTGAAAATCCTATAAAAGATATTTTTCTATTTAGTTTTAAAATATCTGTTTTAGATATTTTGAAAATCCAATAAAAGATTTTTTTTATATATATTTTCGAATTTCACAATATCTTTTCTTTTTAAGATAACATGCAGATTTTATTTTTCTATTTAAAAATATTTTTTCAAAATATTTTTTTCTAGATTTTATTTTTCTATAATTTCAAAATATATTTTCTTTTCTATATATATTTCGAAATTTCAAATTTTTTTTTTTTAAGATAATGATTTTATTTTTCTATTTAATTTCAAAATAATTGTTACGTGCACTTGCGCGTACACTCAACTAATATATATATATATATATATATAGGTCGTGTCTACTATACTATTATGAGTATTGGACTCCTACTACTCATAAGTTGTTTTCGATGAATGAGCTTCCGAATCGACGATCCACTCCGTTAAATATGATCTAGAGTATTTGAAACTTCTAGAAAATAAATCTCGTAAATTTTCAAAATCATAATAAAGTCCATTAAGCGGGTATAAAATAAACGGTCAAAATCGAACGACGTCCTAAAAAGGGATGATCGGATCCTTCAATTCAAGATCGGAGTTATTGATCTTTATCTATGTAGTGAATAGAATTTTCTATCAAAATTTCAACAAATTTTGATTCTTTTATACCGTTAAACTAGCAATAATCCCATACCGGTCGTTAAAAATTGTCAAATTTGTGACATCTTTATCGTAAGGTAATTATGTCGAAAAATTATAAAATTTGATTTCTAGAAGTTTTAAATGCTATAAATAATGTTTAACGGTGTGAATCGTCGATTAAGCTCTATCATCGAAAACAACTTATGAGTACGAGGCGATTGTATTCATAATAATATAATGAACCTAGGACCCTCTCTCTCTCTCTCTCTCTCTCTCTCTCTCTCTCTATATATATATATATATATATATATATATATATATATATATATATATATATATATATATATATATATATATATATATATATATATATATATATATATATATATATATACATGTGTGTGCATGCGCGCATGTGTTTTCATGTGTGTGCATGTGTATGCATGTGTGTGTATGCATGTGTGTGCATGTGTATGCATGTGTGTGTACGTGTGTGTATGCATTTGTATGTATGTGTGTGTATGCATGTGTGTGTGTGGATGCATGTGTATGTATGTGTATGTATGTGTGTGTATGCATGTGTACGTGTGTATGTGTGTGTATGCATGTGTGTGTATGTGTGTGTATGCATGTATATGTATGCATATATATATATATGTATGTATATGTAGAGTGAGGCTACTATATATATATCCTTTTAGAAGCACATAGCCTTCCGTGCTTTCGAGATCGTTTTCAATGTTGCGACTTTCGAAAATGTATGAAATTTGATTTCTAAATACTTCAAATGGTATAGATCATCATATTCAACGGTGTCGATCATCAATTTGGAGGCTCCATCATCGAAAACAAATGGGTGGCAAAAGTCTTGGGTTTGCTATCAATAGTATTCTAGCTCAACTATATATATATATATATAAACTATATATATATATATATATATATATATATATATATATATATATATAGGGTCCGGCTCATGTGTTTTATAGTATGAATACGATCGCTGTGCTCGTATAGTAGAGTCCATTACTATGGTAGAGCAGAATCGGGGTACGCCCTCGTACTCATAAGTTGTTTTCGATGGTAGAGCTTCCGAATCGACGATCCACACCGTTAAATATTATTTACAGCATTTAAAACTTCTACAAATCAAATTTTATAATTTTTCGACATCATTTACCTTACAATCAAGAGGTCACAAATTTGACAATTTTTAACGGCTGGTATGGAATACTTGCCGGTTTAACGGTGTAAAAGAATCGGAATTTGTTGAATTTTTGATAGAAAATTCTATTCACTACATAGATAAAGATCAATAACTCCGATCTTGAATTGAAGGATCCGATCATTTTTTTTTAGGACGTCGTTCGATTTTGACCGTTCAATTTATGCCCGCTTGATTGACTTTATTATGATTTCAAAAATTTATGAAATTTATTTTCTAGAAGTTTTAAATATTCTAGATCATATTTAACGGAGTGGATCGTCGATTCGGAAGCTCTATCATTGAAAACAACTTATGAGTAGTAGGGGTCCAATACTCATAATAGTATAGTAGCCATGCCCATATATATATAGGGTCCAGCTACTATACTATTATGAGTACGATCGCCCTCGTACTCATAAATTGTTTTCAATGATAGTACTTCCGAATCGATGATCCACACCGTTAAACGTTATATATATATATATAGTAGAGCTAGAATACTTTTAGAAGCACCAACCCATTGGTGCTTCTAATTTTTTAACCCTTGGATCTACTCCTTGATCACTAATATTCCTTGGATAAAATATTATTATACCTACCACTACCTACCACAATCATCCCAACCTCACATCTCTCCATTCAATGGCTAAAAACTCAAAAACACCGCCATCATAGTGATTTTGAAAATATTTTAGCTCAACTCTCTCTCTCCCTCTCTCTCTCTCTCTCTCTCTCTCTCTCTCTCTCTCTATATATATATATATATATATATATATATATATATATATATATATATATATATATATATATATAACTAAGCTACTATGCTATTAATAGCACAAAGTCATTGGTCCAACCAAGTTTTTGACCGGTGAATTGAGAGATGTGCGGTTAGGATGATGTGGGCACTAGGGTTAAGTTGGTGGTTGGTTGAATAGTATGATTTAACGGGTGAAAATCATCAAAGGGGTGGATCTAACGGCGGAAAACTTAGTAGCACCAAGTGCTTCGTACTATTGATAACATAGCAGCCGGACTCTATATATATATATATATATATATATATATATATATATATATATATATATAGTAGGGCTACTTATCTATTATTAAGAGCCCTACTACTCATAAGTTGTTTTCGATGATAGAGCTTCCGAATCGACGATTCACTCGTTAAATATGATCTAAAGTATTTAAAACTTCTAGAAAATAAATTTCGTAATTTTTCAAAATCATAATAAAGTCCATCAAATGCGCATAAAATGAGCAGTAGAAATCGAACGATGTCCTAAAAATAGATGATCGGATCCTTTAATTTAAGATCGAAGTTATTGATCTTTATCTAGGTAGTGAATAGAACTTTCTATCAAAAATTCAACCTATTTCAATTCTTTTACCGTTAAACTACCAAGTATCTCATATCGGCCATTAAAAATTGTCAATTTTGTGAGCTTTTGATCGTAAGGTAAATGATTTCGAAAAATTACGAAATTTATTTTCTAGAAGTGTTAAATACTCTAGATCATATTTAACGGAGTGGATCGTCAATTCGGAAGCTCTATCATCGAAAACAACTTATGAGTAGTAGGGCACTACTACTCATAATAGTATAGTAGCCCTACTCTATATATATATATAGAGAGAGTTGAGCTAGACTACTCTCAAAAGTATTAAAGAGATGGTGCTTGTGAGTTTTTAACCATTTGATGGAGAGATGTAGGGTTGAGATGTTTGATCCAAGGAGTATTAGTAAACAAAAAGTAGATCCAAGGGCTAGAAACTCAAAAGCACCAAGGAGTTGGTGCTTTTGAGAGTATTCTAGCTCATATATATATATATATATATATATATAGTAGAATATATATTATATAGCATATGTAGGGCCCTAAGTTTCTAACCATCCATCAATTTCGATGGATGGTTAAGGAGAGAGAGAGAGAGAAGAGAATTTGGAGAAAAATTAAGGTTCTTAATTTCTCATCTTTTTGAATATCTCATCAATTTCTCTTCTCTCTCTCACCTTAACCACCCATCAAAATTAATTGATGGTTAAAAACTTAGGAGCACAAGAGTCAGTGCTATTAATAACACGGTAGCCCTACTATATATATATATATATATATATATATATATATATATATATATATATATATATATATATATATATATGAGAAATTAAGGTTCTTAATTTCTCATCTTTTGAATATCTCATCAATTTCTTTTCTCTCTCTCACCATAACCACCCATCAAAATTGATGGATGGTTAAAAACTTAGGAGCACAAGGGCTGCTGTGCTATTAATAGCACAGTAGCCCTACTCTATATATATATATATATATAGAGAACTAGGTGGAATACTATTAATAGCACCAATGACTTGGTGCTAGTAAGTTTTTTATCCTTGGATTAAAAGATGTGCGGCTAGAATGATGTGGGCCCCCTAGGGTTGAGTGGGTGGTTGGTTGAATAGTATAATCAAACAGGTAAAATTGATCAAAGGGGTTAATCCAAGGGTAGAAAACTTACTAGCACCAAGTTCGTCGTGCTATTAATGGCATACCAGTAGGACTATATATATATATATATATATATATATATATTGAGCTAGAATACTTTTACAAGCACCACATTCTTGGTGCATCTAAGTTTTTAACCATTGGATCTACTCCTTGATTATTAATAGCCCTTAGATCAAACACTATTTCACTTCCACCACCTATATGCCACAATCATTTCAACCTTATATTTATTCATCCAAAGGCTAGAAACTCAAAAGCACCACCTATTTGATGCTTTTGGAAGTATTCTAGCTCAACTCTCTCTCTCTCTTTCTCCTCATATATAGATATATATATATATATATATATATATATATATATATATATATATATATATATATATATATATATATATATATATATATATATATATATATATATATATATATAGTAGACACAAGAAACTGTGCTATTAAACCATCGTCCATCTAAATGGATGGATGGCCGAGATTGAGCACTTTTAAAAGGATCCCACCATTAGACGGTGTTAGTTAACGGACATTTCTCTCTCCTTTTTTCTTTTTTTTTTCTTTTTTTTTCTCTCTTCTGTTTCCTTTTCTTTTCTTCTCGGGCTAGGCTCTCTCCCTCCGACGACTTCGTGCTCTCCCTCCTTCTCTCTCTCCTCTCGGCGTAGGATGGTGAGCACGAAGTCGTCGAGGCCGAGGAGGCGGCGCGACAGAAAGCGGCTACGACGCACGGGGACAAGAGTCACCCAGCTCGGCTTTGGTGACCGCAGTGGCCGCAGGAGCTTGGATGGCTCCGGCGGCGCTCGGACGACGGGCGGCGGGGGGGGGGGCATGGGTCTCATCCGGGGATGATGATGCTCGAGCAAGGAAGGCTTCCAGCGATCCGCAACCAAATACAATGGAGTGGTCGGCCAGGGGGAAGGGAGAGAGAGATGTTTCAGGGCTTTCCAGCAGTCGGAGCTCCCTGCCGGCGGCCGGGGCGCGCGCACGGGGTAGGCAGAGGGTTGCTGGTGGCGGTTACAACAGGTGGAGGAGGTGAGGAGGCTTAGGGTTAGGGTTTCAAAATGAAACCCTAACACATACTCTTATACACAAATGCATTTTTGCACTTTAGTCCTCCGTAGCCCACTAATCATGATCCAGTCCCTGCCAATGGATGAATCATGCGCATAGGACCCCCAACATTCGAAATCTCGCGATTCGCGCATAAAATATTGGACCTTTTCACGATTAACTGTTTTGCGATTTCGACCTCTTTGCGTACTCTTCGCGATTCCCGAAGATCCGTCCGTCGGATTTCCGATCGGATCGCACCAGCGCGTTCAGCATGACTGGGGCATCAAATTTGCAATTTCGTTTCGTCTGATTTGTTCTCCGATTCGCAAAGAAACAAACCCTCTTTAATTCCTCCGTAAATTCCAATTATTTAATTTTATATGTATAACCGTTCAAACCCCTTTTTCTCGACAGCCGTGCATCAGAATCCAATTCCGTCAGTGCCATTGGATTCGGAATAGTCGAACCGTTTGAAACGAGCTATTGAAGTGCTATACGAGGAGTTCGGTACACACCAGGACCATTCTCTACTCCGCGACTCGCCGAAAATTCAGAGTTACTATTCACTTTAAGTCAGAAGTCCGGGTCGCATAACTTTTCCTTTTTAGCTCATTTTCACCTGAAATTTGACGAGTGTTTTTGTGATTAAATTACACACAATAACATCGTCAACAAAGAGTTCATTTCTTATTATAAAAATTGTCGGTTATTACAGCTATTTTCGATGATGGAATTTTCGAATCAACGATTGGCTTCGTTAGATTTGATCTAGCGTATATGAAGTTTCTAGAAAATAAATTTTGCAATTTTTCGATAACATTTACCTAGCAATCGAAAGATTTCAAAATCAATAATTTTTAACGGTTGATATTTGCCGTTTTCAAGTTTAACGGTGTAGAATTATTCAAATCAGGTGAAATTTTGATACAAAATTCTTTATGCTATCTACAACAAGATCAATATTTTTGTTTGAAAATTTTAGTGATATATCACCACTTTTTATAGGATTTTTATTTTCAACCGTTAAAAATTATTGATTTTGAATCCTTTCAATTGCTAGATAAATGATATCGAAAAATCGCCAAAAAATATTTTCTGGAAACTTCAAATATGCTAGACAAGTCTAATCTTAGAGCGATCATCGATTCGAAATTCCATCATCGGTGCTGGCCTGTAAGCCGTTCTAGTGTTTGAGAGCGTCCCCATTTCTCGTCTAGAATACTTCCTTTTAGAAGTATTTTAGCTCTACTCTCTCTCTCTCTCTCTCTCTCTCTCTGAAGTATTTTAGCTCTACTCTCTCTCTCTCTCTCTCTCTCTCTCTCTCTCTTTTTCTCTATGTGTGTGTGTGTGTGTGTGTGTGTGTGTGTGTGTGTGTGTGTGTGTGTGTGACACCTCAATAGTCCAACATCGGATGGAAATAGGATTGTCATTGGATTTATAATAGACTTAGACACTAGTAATAATAACTGGGCTTAAGCATTTTGGGCCGGTGGTTGGGCCCAACAAGTTATTGTTGCTAGTGGGCTGGGTCGTTACATTTGGTATCAGAGCCGGTTCACCAGCTGGACATGTGTGGCGAGTCTCGGCTGAGCCAGGGTCTGGATGATGGGCTAGCGAGACGAGTCTGACATAGCCTGGTGATCGTGGGCTGTATGTGTGATTGGACTGATGATGACGTCAGGGCCTTAATAGGGGGAGTTTGTGACACCCCAATAGTCCCACACGGATCCCATCAGAACTCCGCAGTTAAGCGTGCTTGGGCGAGAGCAGTACTAGGATGGGTGACCCCCTGGGAAGTAATGTAACGGAGTTAACGGAGTGAATCGACGATCCACTCCGTTAAATATGATCTAAAGTATTTGAAACTTTTAAAAAATAAATTTCGTAAATTTTCGAAATCATAATAAAGTCCATCAAGCGGGGATAAAATGAACGGTCAAAATCGAACGATGTCCTAAAAAAGGATGATCGGATCCTTCAATTCAAGATCGGAGTTATTGATCTTTATCTATGTAGTGAATAGAATTTTCTATCAAAAATTCAACAAATTTCGATTCTTTTACACCGTTAAACTAGCAAGTATCCCATACCGACCGTTAAAAATTGTTAAATTTGTGACCTCTTGATCGTAAGGCAAATGATGTCGAAAAATTATAAAATTTTATTTCTAGAAGTTAAATGCCGTAAATAGTGTTTAACGGTGTGGATCGTCGATTCGGAAGCTCTATCATCGAAAACAACTTATGAGTACGAGGGCGATCGTACTCATAATAGTATAATAGGACTCTATATATATATATATATATATATATATATATATGAGCTCCTATGCTTTTAAAAGTACCAAGTCCTTAGTGCTTGTATTTTTTTAGTCTTTGAATTAATAGATGTGCGGTTAGAATGATGTGGGCCTCCTTGGGTTAAGTGGGTGGTTGGTTAAATAGTATAATCCAACGCATGAAAATGATTAAAGATGTAGATCTAACGGTAAAAAAATCATAAGCAAAATGCTTGGTGCTTTTATATATATATATATAGGACTCTATATATATATATATATATATATATATATATATATATATATATATATATATATATATATATATATAGTTGGTAGAATACTTTCAAAAGCACCATGGAGTTGTGCTATTGAATTTTTAGCCATTGAATGGAGAGATGTGAGGTTGAGATGATTGTGGTAGGTGGAATAGTGTTTTGAGATGATGGTGGTAGGTGGAATAGTGTTTGATCCAAGGGCTATTAGTAATCAAGGAGTAGATCCAATGGTTAAAAACCTAATAGACCATGAAGTGATACTTCTAAAAGTATTCTAGCTCAACTCTATATATATATATATATATATATATATATATATATATATATATATATATATATATATATATATATATATATATATATATAATTCAAGTCAAGTCAAATAAAAATCTCTATTTTTATAATTCTTCTTTGTAATTCCGTATGAAATACTGTGAGATTGATATATGCACGCTTCGACACTCGTAAACCACAAATTAACTATATATATATATATATATATATATATATATATATATATATATATATATATATATATATATACCAACCTTTAAAAGGTCATTAATTTCACATACAGTTCGTACAATTTTTATCGTATAATGATCATCTTATTTATTTGAATAAATTGCACTTTTTGATTCTCAAACTATATAAGACGCATCACACTGTGATTCTTAAATTTTAATTCTTTATAATCTTTAGCTCAAACTTTTAAAATTATTATAATTAAATCCACAATCAATTTAGTTGAGTTAACATTGTTATATATATTATAGTATTATTAATGTAAAAGGAATATAATAGTATCAATTTTGAATATTGTTGATGTAACAATATTTACAATCCTATATCATTATCATATCAGTATTGGACTCTAAGATTTAATTACAATAATTTATAAAATTTGAGTCAAAAATTATAAAGAACTAAAATTTAAGGACTACAGTGTGTCACGGGCCTCATAGTTTGAGGACCAAAAATGTAAATTTTTTTTATTTTGACTTTTAAGTTTCAAATGAAAAAATCATTTACAAATAACAAAGTTGAAATTAGAGACACGCGCGAGATGATCATCACGATGGTGATTTGTCTAATACATTAATTTTCCCCACTTTAATTTCTATTTTTATGGAGTTAAATGCTTATGAGCTTAACTTTTTAGAAATTTCTGAGTAATTTTGAAGACTAATTTATTAATTATTTTTTAGGTAAATTTGTATAAAATTTAACTGAGCTCTATGATCCGTTTTGATCCAATGATGCGATATTTAAAAATTTTGATTTTGCCGTATCATATTTTGAAGAATCATTTAATTTGAGGCATTTAATTAACAACTCTTATATATACTTCAAAATTTTAATGCGTCGTTTATATATATATTTTGACAGATTTAATTAATATATTTCACGTAATTTATATGACTATAGATAATAATTTTATCAAAGTAAATAATATATCTGAATTGTCGATATATTATGTATATTTTAACCTTCTTAATTTTTTTTTTAACTATTTCAATTTCAATCCTATCCATCTAATATCATTAATTCTTGGCGGGGTTAATTACACTCATTGGTCCCCAACATTTACAACTTTTTTTACTTTAGTCCCCAACCTAACGGATGCAAACGGGGTGGGACGGGGGCGGGAGCCCCGTCCAGCCTCCCGCCCCGACTAGCAAAATCCCACCTCGCCTCCCGCTCCGAATTCGTGACGGGTTAAAAAATACATTTCATAATCCGCTCAGCCTCGAAACCTGCCTCCCGCCGGCTCTTCGAATCCGCCCCCACTAATATTTTTTTATAAAATTATAATATTATTAAAAAATTTTAAAATATAAATTAATAATTTTTAATAATATTATATATATAATTTAATAATATTAATATAAAAATTAAAAATATCAATCATAATTTAAAATAAAATTCAAAAGTTTCAAATACATTAGAAATGAGAGTACTAACGTATTTGTATTTTGAACTTTTTTATAACTACATTATTTTTTTAGAAATATTTTTAAATATATAAATAATTTTAAGATCATGACTCGGCGAATTTGGGGTGGGTGAAAATTTCTCCCATTTCCGTCCCGAATCCATCTCGGATCGTAAAATATATCCCGTTTCCTACCCCGAATCCGTTTATTTTCTCATTTATCGCCTGTCGGCGAATCAAAGCGCGCGCTCCACCAACCAGGATCCGTTTGCATCCCTGGAACCTTTCTCTTTTTGCAAAAAAAAGCTTCAACCTCTTGATTTCATTAAAATTAAATCGTAGCCATCATAATCATAATAATAGTTATTAAAATTGATGGAAAATCGACGTCAGCACCATGTAAGTTCCACGAAGGCACGGTGTCAGCACCAACCAATTATATTTAAATTTAATTTAAATATACAATTTAATTTAAATTAAATTTTATATTATAAATTAAATATTAAAATTTAAATTATATTTTGAATTAAATTATAAATTCAAAATAGATTTTTTTTATATTTAAGATTTAAATTTAAAGTTCGAATTCAAATTTTGATTTTGTATTTCATTTTAAATTCAAAATCACATTTTGATTTCTAATTCTAATTTAATTTCAAACTTTGATTTAATTTGAAATTTTAAATTGAAAAATGTGAATTTGAATTCGAAGTTTAAATTCAAATTTAGAATTGAAATCAAATCTCAAATTCAAATTTAAAATTTCAAATCAAAACTTTGGATTCGATTTAAATTTAAATTTAGATTAATTTTTATTAAATTTAAATTCAAATTTTTGACTTTAACGCAAATTCGAATATCAAAATCAAAATCAAAAGTTTTGCAGCTTTAGTTTGATGGTCATACCAAAACCACAGGGAGAACCAATATTTGCGGAAAGATACGGATTGTGATTTTGATAGTTGAATAATTTGGTCGTGTCATTATCCATCTGATTTGATTAATTATAATCACTTGAGCAGGCATCGAATCATTAATTCAACGGACCCAACCATAAAATGTGGTTTTGTACATTTAGGCTGAATAGTCCTAACCTACAAAAAGTACTCCTTGGCCATGGTATTAGGTGCACGAATCTCGATGCGCATCGGACGGCTCGGATTAATAACAGTTGTGTGACCAAATTTAGCAATAGTTCATTAATTAGTACTAACCACTCAAATACATCTACCATTCAAATGACAACTACATAGATAGTTGAATCCAACCCAACTACATCAATATTTTCTTTTTTACACTTTTTTTTTTTAAAAAAAAAAATTCAATTAATAATTGCCTGGAGGATGGTCCATCAAAATAAGATCATAAATGTTTTGAAATAGAACTTAATTTGATGTGACTTATAACATCTTAAAAATCTAATTTTTTTTTAAATCATAATATAAAGATATATATTTTCACGCAGAATATTTTCTCGCACTAGTTGCATGATTTAATAATTACTAGAGAGTATAGTAATTTTTGAAATTTATAATTTTCGATATTGAATTCGATGAAGCGTACTGAATCTTATCAAATTAATGACATTTTAAAGTCACATCAAAATGCCTTTTAGTGCACTTAATATAGATGTATAAATTTTAACCATAGCATAATTAAATAATTTTTTATTGTAAATTAGCAAATATAGCGTAGTTAGAGAAGCATGTAGTTAAGATTAAATAAATTAATTATAAGTTAGGGCCACATCTATTTTGTTTGATTCCATATATACAATCGTAACTGCTGCTGCTGCAGCTAGCCGTCGATTCTTTTCGAACGATCACAAATGAAAATACAAAAATTTTGCGTGTAGTTTTAATTAATTATAGTTACTGAACTTTTTCGTACAGTTTCAACTACAACAATTGCACTCTGAGCGAGCGCGTATATAATGTTTAGTAAAGAGAACTAGATGTGGCGCATGGCGCTTACGTGTATCCATGGCGCGTACGTACGTGTATCCACGGCGCATGCAATAATTAAAAAAAAAAATTCTTTTTTTTTTTGATTTGATTTTCTCTTTTTCTTCTTCTTCTTCGAGCACGCCCTCACGAGCGATTATCCTCCAACTAACCCTCTCCTCGCCCACGAACCCGTCCAAAATAAATAAATAAATAAATAAGCCACGTGGTGAGCCATCTACCTCGACTTGGGCCCAACGGTCCCGGATCCCACGTGGCACCCCATCCATCCGTACATTCGACCTACCCTTCCGCGTGGCACCCCATCCACCCGTCCATTGGAACCACCCTTCCTCTATTTAATGCGACCCTCTCCCCTCTCTCCCCCTTGTCCTTCTATGCTCTCTCCCTTTTTTTTCCGAAAAACCGCATATTAATTTAAATATTGAAAAAAATAATAGTAGGAAGGAGAGGAGTGAGGGCGAGGGCGATGGCGAGGGTGGAGGAGATACGGAGGGCGCAGAGGGCGGAGGGGCCGGCGACGGTGCTGGCGATCGGGACGGCCACGCCGGCCAATTGCGTGTACCAGGCCGACTACCCCGACTACTACTTCCGCATCACGAGAAGCGAGCATCTCACCGATCTCAAGGAGAAGTTCAAGAGAATGTGTAAGCTATATATATTTCTTCTTTCGCCTATCTCATTCATTCATCAGAAACAACAACCTTTAAATAACAAATATATATATATATATATATATATATATGAAGTTGATTTTATTATAAAAAAAATAGTAGTTAAATGTTCGGCGAACAAAATAATTATGTACTCATTATAAGTTTTATTACTGCATTATTTCTTATATTCTACGTACGTACGTACACGTCCGTTCGCTTCTTAATTTTTTTTCTTTTTTTTTTTTCGCTCTCCTATGTATTTACACATGGAGAAGAATAGGACCATATATATCAGATGTTTCGATAAATGAAATGTTAAAATATGCGTGTTTCGACGCAAAAAACAACTTAATTATTAATATTTTTTTTTATAATAGTTTTACTAGTAAAAGCACTTTTGCAGAATCTCCGGTAAACGCCAGAACAGACCGGGGAGTGAAATTCTCCAGGGTGGCAGGTTCCTGAGAGCACGAGAAGTGTGCAGGCCAGAGCTCATTCAAAAAGTGTGGCCCCAAAGAGGCCAAAGAGTGGCCAAAGTGCTTCTCAGCGGTTACAGTTACTACCATTTATGCTTTAAAAAATATTAAAAACATACCTGTTGGGGGTTAGGAATAAGTTTCTATTATTGGTAACAAGACAAAAGAGTATATCTTATTTAGGATAGTACTTAGATTTTTTTAAAAAAAAATTCCCTAGGTCTTAAAAAAGGGGTAGAAAAATTCCTCAACCACCAAATTAATTCTTCTAATTTTGGCAAATAATTAAATAATGAAATCTATGGATGAAACCAACTGTTAATTATGGGTACATAAGCACCTGGAAGTCAATTATTTATCTTGACCGTCAGGAAGCAGTGGTAAAAGGTTTGGTGGTTGGTATCGAAGACACAAGTTTCGAATTCTAGTTGATTCACATTTGTAACTTAAGTTTCTTTCTAAATGAAATAAACGAAAGTGTATAGCGTGCTACCTATCTCTCTTAAAAAAAAAAAAAAACATTAATTTATTTACACCATGTCACTTTTATATATTTTACTATTTCCTTCATTGTTCAATATATATAAGCATATAAATGAAAGGGAGGGCAAAAAGGTATTTTGACTTTTTTTTTAACCCTCATAGAAATTTAATTCAGATTAGAAATTTAATTCAGATTAGAGTATATCTTATTTAGGATACTAACCGCTAGTAGTAAACTATTAGTAACAGCTATTATTTCTATAAAATTACTATTTTGTCTTTTCAAAGATACTTTCCTACGATCACCAGCTTTTCTTAATTGCTCTTAAATTAATTAGGGGCAAAAAAAAAAAGGTATTTTGACTTCTTTAAAATCCTGATAAAAATTTAATTCGGATTTAATTCGAGATGACTTAACGGGTACTAACAGCGGAGTTATTTTTGAATAACGGAGAAAATACAGGTATATATATATATATAGATAATTATCCCTAAAAAAAGTATAGAAATTTGGATGTTAATCAAAACAGAAAAGTAAATATTCGGTACTAGTTATTATTTGAGGGATAAAAATGAAAAATTGCTTTTTTTCATAGTAAAATATGATTTTAAAATATCAACTCGTATTACATTAAGCTAAGATAATTAATTAAAGGTTATCAATTAATTAAAGCTTTTTTTTTCTCTAGCAAAACTTCCTAATTATCAGGCTCTTTGCATATACATGCATGTTTGGTAAATAAAAATTAATAAATATTGTCTTAACCAAAATGTTTATAACATTTTGGATGTAACAATTAATATATAGCAAGCTAGGCCAATTTGCTAAACAATTAAAAGTTTTTTTTATTTTTTATTTTTTTTATAATAAAGTTATTAAAAAGTGATATACTAATCAATTGTACTAAACAAGCTTAAGCGTTTCAAAATCTTCTCTTTGTAGCAAAAAACTACAATTTTTAGATCCAAAAATAAAAGCTCTTAATTAAAAAGCTCTAATTTGAGGCTTCTTATAGTAAACAACCAATCTTTTCTTTGAGTGGGCTTTTTGTTTCTCAAAAAATTGTGAAAAACTTTTTTTTTTTAGGGGAAAGAAAAGTTCCCATTTTTTCCTTAGTTTTCATGTTTCAAAAAAAAAATTTGGAAAACAAAAAAAAAAAAGAAGAGTTTTCAATGAAATTAAATTTGGAAGAAAGTTTTCAAGAAAACTACTTTTCAAACTGAAAGCAAAAATATACCAAACATATTTTTTCTTGACAAAAAATTATTTTTCTGCCAAAAAATTATTTTCTATTTAGTTTATTTTCCTAATAAATGAAGCAGGTAGCTAGCTATATAGCTTTCTCTAAAAAAAAAAATTATTTTCTGAAATTTTTTTTTTTTTTTTGGTTGGGGAACCAAACTCGCGCGCCGTAAAGGACTAATAAACTACTTAGTAATTATATTTGTATTCAATATTTTTTCCCGCACCTGCCCTTGAAATATTCAATAAAAATAGATAGAATTCGGCTTCAGAACCTTTTTCTCTATTATTGATGTCATCGTTACATATTAAATATTAATTACTAAATCTCAAACATCATTAATAAACTCTAATTATAATTAGTATAAACTCTAAACCTTAATTCATTTGCATGTATATGTCAACGCATCAACAATATAATGAAATATCCAAAGGTGAGATATCCAAAAATTTATCTTTTTGAGAGGCATTTTTACTGGGGCTCTGCTCCTCTCAAACTTTTGCACCAACCACTGCAGCTTCAGTGGCCAGATGAAGTACTGTACTGCATTGGATAATATGTGTAGTGGAGAAGCTGTTAACAATTTGTGCAGATTCTGCTGCTGCTGCTGCTGCAGCTGCTGCTAGATGAAGTAGTGCTGTTTGTTAGATGTATGCATAGTGGAGAAGATGTAACAATTTGTGCTGCTGCTGCCGCTGCTGCTGCAGGTGACAAGTCGATGATTCGGAAGCGGTATATGCACCTGACGGAGGAGGCGCTGACGGAGAATCCGAACATCTGCGCGTTCATGGAGCCGTCGCTGGACGCGCGGCAGGACGTGGTGGTCGTGGAGGTGCCGAAGCTCGGGAAGGAGGCGGCGGCGAAGGCCCTGAAGGAGTGGGGACAGCCGCGGTCGAGGATCACGCATCTCGTCTTCTGCACTACTTCCGGCGTCGACATGCCCGGCGCCGACTACCAGCTCACCAAGCTCCTCGGCCTCCGCCCGTCCGTCAACCGCCTCATGCTCTACCAGCAGGGCTGCTTCGCCGGCGGCACCGTCCTCCGCGTCGCCAAGGACCTCGCGGAGAACAACCGCGGCGCGCGCGTGCTCGTCGTGTGCTCCGAGATCACCGCCGTCACGTTCCGCGGGCCGTCGGAGTCCCACCTCGACTCCCTCGTCGGCCAAGCCCTCTTCGGGGACGGCGCCGCCGCCGTTATCCTCGGCGCCGACCCCGACCTCGCCGTCGAGCGCCCCTTGTTCGAGCTCGTCTCCGCTAGCCAAACCATACTCCCCGACTCTGAGGGCGCCATTGACGGCCATCTCAGGGAGGTATATATTTATTCCACAAGCTTAAGCTGCCAGAGAACGAACGAACGAATTCTACTAAATTTAAAAGACGTACAAAATGTCTTTCTACAGTAAGCAGCCAGCTAGCGAACGGTGTTTTAATATTTTACGCACAATTTGTGCAGGTTGGCCTCACCTTCCATTTACTGAAGGACGTGCCGGGACTGATAGCGAAAAACATCGAGAGGAGCCTCGTCGACGCGTTCACTCCGCTAGGGATCAACGACTGGAACTCGATATTCTGGATAGCTCATCCGGGCGGACCTGCCATCCTAGACCAGGTCGGTAAAAATTAAACAACCGTAACCCTAGGGTTAAGTTTATGCTGGTAGAGAACGGTGTTTTAATATTTTATGACATTCTGCGGCCTGTATCATCAGGTGGAGGCGAAGCTAGGGCTCGAGAAGGAGAAGATGCGCGCGACACGGCACGTGCTGAGCGAGTTCGGGAACATGTCGAGCGCCTGCGTGCTGTTCATCCTCGACGAGATGCGGAAGCGGTCGGCGGAGGAGGGGAAGGCGACCACCGGCGACGGCCTCGAGTGGGGGGTGCTGTTCGGGTTCGGCCCGGGCCTCACCGTCGAGACCGTTGTCTTACGCGGCGTGCCGATCTCAGCTCATTAATTAATTAATTAATTAAAATTAAGTTGGTGATTTTGCTATATATATATAGCAAAATCAATGGCATCTATATCTTTGAGGTTGGTGTGCCGTGCTTATATTAATTCCTCTTGTTTGTTATTGTTGCTAGTAATGCAATGAGAGGTGAAATTAAATTAAAATGTGTGGACATAATATATATATATATATATATATATATATATATATATATATATATATATATATATATATATATTAAGAATACCTTGCTTTGCTTATGTAATGTGACAATTATTAAGTGATGATATCCTGTAATAAAAGAGGTATCCATTAATGTTAGCTTTGTGTTTCTTTTCATTTCCTTTTTCTCCCTTAAAATTGCTTGCAGATTTTTTTTTTCACAAAATAAATTATATCTATCTAATTAATGTTTTTTTAAAAATATTATAATATTATAGACAATGTATTGAGTGGAAGCATATATACAGGGCCTTTTTTGCATTTAGCCCCCTCATGAATTTTTATTTTAAAAATAACCTGTCAAAATTTAATTTGCAAAACCTTTGTCGCCACCACGCAAGCGCTCACGTCGGCGCCACGCGCTGGCAACAGGTGTATTAATTTGAACACGGTGAACTATTCACGGTGTTCAAACACGGTGAATGGTTCCTTGTGTTTCCTAATTGTATTCATTTTCTTCCCTTTTTTAAAAATTCGAACCCGCTGGGTTCGAATTTATTCAAACTCAAACCCGAATAAATTATATATATACATAATTTATTTTTATTTGTTTATACAATATATAAAATATTTAATAATTTTTATTCTTTAGATCTTCATCTAATGATATAGATTTTTAAAACATTGAGTTCGAGTTCGGGTTTTGAGTTTTTGGTCGGATATGGAAGAGTATGAATTTTTAAAATCCGTCGGGTTCGGATCCGGGTTCGGATTTTAATTTGATTTTCGGATTCGAATTTTTGAAAAATGAAGAAAATGAATACAATTAGGAAATATGTACTAAACACGATGAACCATTCACCGTGTCTTGGTTCACCGTGTCTAACTTAACTACCAGTAGCATGACAATGACGACATGGCGCGCGTGGCCCAGAACCATTTTTGCAAATTAAAATTTGACAGGATTATTTTTAAAATAAAAATTTGTAAGGAGACTAAATGCAAAAAAACCCCTATATACACCATGTGGTGAATTGATAGAGCTACATTGTCATGTAATACAATTAAATTAAATACATACAAATAATTCATTCATATTGATCATAAATAGAATAAATTATAACTCATAGAGCATTATAGAGAAGAAATTTTTACCAAACCGCCGAAGCGAGAAATCGGCTGTAATATGAATGTCGCCAACCGAATTTGAATAATTTGGTTTCTCCTCTGTCTTAAATATTCTTCTGTATTTATGTGGAACAATTATAATTTTTTACCCGAAGATATGCACACGAGAAAGATAGATAAATAAATATCCTTTTTGTATAGAGTTCAAAAATGATTTTTCATCAAAATCTAATTAGTATTTAATTAATTTAAATAAATAAAAAATAAATAATATATAATATATTAAACAGTTTTATATCTCTATTAGAATTGATTGTTTTTAAATATTATAATATTAAAGACAAAGTATGGAGTGGATGCATACACCATGTGGTTAATATTGCTAAAGTTACTTTTATTTATGTTGCTAATTTAAATAAATAAATAATATATAATATATTAAGCAGTTTTTTATTTCTATTAGAATCGATTGTTTTAAGTATTATATTATAATATGAAAGATAAAGTATGGAGTGGATGCGTACACCATGCGGTTAATATTGCTAAAGTTACTTTTATTTATATTGATAATTTAAGTAAATAAATAATATATAATATATTAAGCAGTTTTATATCTGTTAGATGTGACTCGAAATTGAAAATCGACTCAAGTTGATTTCGACTCTACGAAGTTTTGTGGTGCGACCAAATTGAAAAAATAAAATTGTAAAGAAAAATGAATGTCTGTGGTGGGTAGCGAAACATTGTATTCCCTAGAGGCGTGAGATCGTGATTGGTTGTAATTATCGGCACATTATATTCTCTTTCATTCGATAGTGAAGTTCTCTTTTTTTCGCTAGTGGTTTTTTTAAAAAAAATTTTCCACATAAATCGTGTGTTCTTTTTATTTTCTGCTTATGATTTTTTTATTTTGTGTTAAATCGTTTGTTTTTGTTTGTGCGTTTGTCGTAACAATATCTCTATTAGAATCGATTGTTTTTAAATATTTATAATATTAAAGATAAAGTATGGAGTGCATGTGTACACCATGTGGTCAACATTGCTAAAGTTTCTTTTATCTATCCTGCTTTTTATGTGATGGCAAAATTCGTGGAGTACAGCAGGGCAATAAATTCAAGCCTTGGGGAGAGGACATATGTCACCCCAAAACTCTCCAATATTATGCGCAGCAATCCCACCGTCCATTAAAATTAAAATATATTTATGACGGTAAAAGAAATAAAAAAATTTTTAGTGTCGAATTTACACTACATTATTAATAATAAATCAATTATATTTTTTCTTTAATAAAAATATATTTTTTATTAACTATAATAAGATGGGTGAATTCAAAAGGGATAATCTGAATAGTTAGGAACGTCACGTCAGCAATCGGAACGGCCAGCAAGCTTCGTCCAACAGACTCCCGCTACTCGCGGCTATTTAGTGGCTGGTCTGGGAGAGCAGGAACGACTTAATCTTTAGATCGGTTCATCCGGACCCTCTCAAAATTGCCAGTAGTGTTACCCAGCTGTGTACTTCTTAGGACCTCCTTTTTTCGGCTTCTCAGTAGTTTTTTTTTTTTTTTTTTTTGCTCGAGGCCTGTCTCGTTTTTGTAGCACAATTCATTGTTGAATGGAAGCGAATAGCATGCAATCTTTTCCTATAAAAAAAGAAAAAAAAAAAGAAAAAAACTTATCCATTCCAGACATTTTTGTGTCGATCTGATGAGATTACAGGCGACAAATAAAATGGTGGCACTGTGCATTTATGTCGCGCACATGTAAGATTGAGTATTAAGTTGTAGTTTTGTGAGAGGGTATTGATCATTGGGCGCATGCCAGCATAGCAAATATGTACTTTTGCTTTTGTTGTGATGCATTTTGTTTACTTCTAAACAGCGATGAAAAGCGGAAAAAAAAAAAAAGAAAAAGAAAAGAAAAAAAAAGTTGCATGATTGTCCTTATGAATTATTTGATTGTACAAAGTTATAATTGTACTGTAATTGTAACTGTATATTTGATTTGATCTGATCCAAATTCGATATAGTAAAATCAATAATTGCACCAGTTGGAATTATGTCTAATTTGGTCGATCGCATTTCAAGTGCAGTAGCTAGATAAAGTAATTTTAACTAAAAGTACCTTACCTTCTAAATAATTTCTTAAATACTTTATTTGTCCCATATATAAAATAATTAAACTTCGTAAGCGTATATACTTCTTATCTGTATGCAACTACACAATGCATTATTTATATTGCTCAACTTAAAACGTGCTAAATCCTAATATATTAAGAATTTCAATTTTAATTAATCTCTAATAGATTTACATATTATTCATAATCTAGTTAAATTTATCCTCTAATTAATATTTAAATTTTAATTTATGCTTACAAATTTAACCAAATCCTGACATCCTCATCTACTTTGCGCACAAAGGAAAAAGGACGATAAGAAATACTTTATTTAACGAAAGGAGAAACAGTCATTATAGTCGTTAAAAGTGACAAACGATTAAACGTAGTGACCCGTGAATCGCTAGTCGTTATAGATTACTCAGGATCACATCTTTTGTAATCATTATTTAGTTAAATTAGTAAATATATATATACTATGTGAAAACAATTGATATTATTGTAATAGCTTAAACCTTTTAGAAAAAATGATTGTTCCACACGACATTAGATTTATTGCTTAAGAAATAAGTTTTTGGCACTTTATAGTATCTTAGTATCTTGTATCGAGGCCTTTTCAAGGTCGTAAATCAATTCAAATAATTTAGATTTATTTTGATTAATTTCAACTCTCCTCAATTTGATTTCCAACATTTATAAATTAAAGTATGTGCACACTTGTGAGTGCGAGTATGGCTACACTACTATTTATCGTAGTATTTAGAAACTAACTAATACTATACTTAGGCTTAATTTGGTATTAAGATCTATTAGGCTTAGTTTGATATTGAGGTCTATGTAATATTATTAGATAAAATGGAGTTGTAGAAAAAGCATATACGGATATGCTTCTGCGTTCTCCGGTAGAAACGCAGAAAATATATCGTAACCGACTCATCGCGATATACGAAACACAATATTATATACGGAAACAAACGGAATATTTTCCCAACGTACTTTCTCACCGCACGTAACGCAATCTCCCCGCAATACCAAACGAAGCCTTAGTTTGGTATTGATGTCTATGTAACATTATTAGATAAAATGGAGTTATAGAAAAATCATATGCTTTCCTGTTCTTTGGTCGGATCGTAAAAACTATATCATAACCGACACATATCGCGATTACATACGGAAACAAACAGAATCGTAAAAAATATATCATAACCGACTCATCGCGATATGCGGAACGCAATATTACGTACGGAAACAAACATGATATTTTTCCAACATGCTTCCTCACCGCACGTAACACAATCTCCCCGTAATACCAAACGAAGCCTTTTAATCAAATTTAGTGTTAGGGCATCGATCTATGGTGATAATTCATATATATTATCAAAATTAACATGTAATTTTTCTTGAACTATTAAATTTATGTATGCATATGTCAACTAGTCTCTTAAAATTGAGATGCTTGCTTTATGCGAGTTCTGCTACAGGTACAACTCCAAAGGAGTTGTAGATCTTACAACCCTACATACAAGGGCCCATAAAAAACTCCTTTTGAAAAATTAAATAACAGTGTTAATCTCAGCCATTGGATTGGATAGTTGTAGGATGTACAACTGAATCCGGGAGTACAGATAGACATTTCCATTAAATAAAGGGAAAACTTTAAAAAAAAACCCATGTGGTTTCACACTTTTTCAAAAAAACCCCCTGTGCTTTAAAGTGTATCAAGTTAGTACCCTGTACGTGGTTTCTTATTTTATCACTTTAGTACCATGTGGTTTGAAGTGTATCAAGTTAGTACCCTGTGGTTTCACACTTTATCACGTTAGTGCCTTGTAATTTAAAAAACCACAGGATACTAACTTGATACAAAATTAAAACACAGCGTACTAAAGTGATAAAGTGCAAAACCACATGGTACTAAAGTGATAAAGTAAGAAACCACAGGGTACGTACTAACTTAATACACTTTAAGTGAGGAAAATTTTTGATAAACTGTGAAACTACAGGGGGGTTTTGAAGTTTTCCCTTAAATAAACTATATATCTCTAGATCGATCCTTCTGTCTCTGTGCGCGCACACACCCAATTATTATTTGGCTAAAGCAAGCTAGGCCAATCATAACGTGCGGCTCATGCTACGTGAACGGTGATCACAATGATCGATGATCGAGAGCCTCGCCTATATATATATAAATATATATAACATGCATGTAGAGCCCAACCCAATCAAATTAACACAGAAATTATTGAAGGAGACCGTTGTAGCTATAGTGGGGCACTGGTCTACTCTTCGAGGGAACATAATCTTAGAAAGAGGTCCAATTTGGTGATCGCATGCATGCAGTAGGCCCATGCATGGGGAATGCACCTTCCCTGGCCTCACAAATCAAATTAACTAAAGACAGATAGATGCTCACAGCCATGCAAGGGCACGATGATGATTTGCTTTTCATGTCAAAAAAGAAATATTGATTGCAGCGCGGAAGCACAGTACCCACACTCCGCGAATGACAACATCCAACAGATATATATATATATATATAGAAATGATTATGATGTTTGTAGAAGCCAAGATTCTTGTGATTTTACCGTTAGATCTATATCTTTAATTATTTTTCATCCATTAGATTATCTGCTCAACCAACCACCCACTTAACCCAAGAGGCCCACATCATCCTAACCGCACATCTATTAATCAAGAAAAACTTACAATCAATGATTTGGTACTTTTAAAAGCATAGAATTCAATTATATATATATATATATATATATATAGAGAGAGAGAGAGAGAACTAGGCTACTATGCTATTAATAAGACAAAGTCATTGGCGCTACCAAGTTTTTACCCATTGGATTGAGAGATGTGCGGTTAGGATGATGTGGGCCCCTGGATTAAGTGGGTGGTTGGTTGAATAGTATGATCTAAGGTGAAAATCATCAAAAGGGTAAATCTAACGAAAAACTTGATAGCAGTGTTTCATACTATTGATAAGATAAATAGGACTATATATATATATATATATATATATATATATATATATATATATATATATATATATATATATATATATATATATATATAATAGAGTTAGAATACTTTTAGAAGCACCTACTCATTAGTGCTTCTAAGTTTTTAGCTCTTGGATCTACACCCCAATTACTAATACCCTTGGATCAAATACTATTCCACCTACCACCACCTACCACCATCATCTCAACCCTACAACTCTCCATCCAAGAACTAAAAACTCAAAAGCACCAAACCATTGGTGCTTTTGAGAGTATTCTAGCTCTTATATATATATATATATATATATATATATATATATATATATATATATATATATATATATATATATATATATATATATATATATATATATGTTTTGCGCTTTGAATCAAGGGTCCACTCGGTCTCTATGAGCTAATAAAGGAACTAATCCAAAGCTATGCGCTTGATTAGTCCCTACGTCAACTAGATAAAAATTCTAATTCTTATAATCTTATTTCCGTGCACTGCTACATAACCATCAAGTTAAAAAAAAATAAAAAAAAAAAGGCCATATCCATGCATAATTAGAAGCTAGCTTCTTCCAAAAAATCTAACCACCGTATCCATGCATAATTAGAAGCTAGACCTACAAGTCATACTCAAAAATATTTATAATTCTCACCAGTGAATCTAGCTCTTGATCAGTCTCTGGCCCTAATTGATGCTGAGCCTCTATCAGATGCAAACTCTATCCATATATAAGAAATTCTTTGTAACTTGGTCGGGTTGTAACACAAACACCGTTGAAAGTGACTTAAATACAATGCAGAGTTATTTCAAAGAATGAAATTACACAAGAGTAATATCATTACTTCTATGCAAATAAAAAAGCCAAAACAGTGGGTACGGGAGAATATCCTAATCTCCATGAAGCTTGGGAAATCTCACACTACGGAAAATCAGTAAAAAGACGACATTTATTTATCGGGTTTCTGATATGGGCCGGCCCAAAATAGTAGCTCAAATTATATATTTCTCCTTTCTTTATCTGGGCCTAGCCCATAAATAATTAGTCATCTCCTTCTCTCTCTCTTTCGGCCCAAATTATCCATCCCTTTCTTTCTCTCTCTCCCTCTCTCCCTCTTCTACACAGACCCAAACCTGACCTCTCTCGCCCTATCAGCCTTGCGTCTCCTCCAACCTCATCCTCTCTAGGGTTTTCTCCTTAACCATTTTCTAGGGTTTTAGACTCGTCCGCTCCTCTCAACCTCACACACAATGGCCGGATTGGGAAGGATCGTTCGCCGAGGCGATCCTCCTTGAGCTTGCATTTGATCGTGGCTTGGGAGGACCTTCGCCGAGGTGATTCCTCTTGAGCTCGCATGCGATCGTCGCTTGGGAGGACCTTCGTCGAGTCACACGCGATCGCCGTGTAAGGACTAAGATTTAGCAGAATAGCTAAACTCTCCATTGACAATATTTTTTTGTGTAATTTAATTACAAAAGCGCTCGGTATTCTCCGATGAGGTTACTGTAGTAGAAACGAGGGTTATGCTGCTCAGAACATTGCTGGAGATAGAAATGAAAGTTGCAGAGAAAGAAGGCAATGATCACTGGTGGAGAATGCTCCTAAAGCAGGTTCAAAAGTAGGTTTGTGGGCTTGGCCGATGATGACAAGGTAGTGGCAGTAGCAAGTTCTGCCCGACAACATGATTTTGCACTATTTATTTAAAAAACTTACACTATTCAACTGTATTACACTATTTAGTAAGATAATTACACTATTTGATGCATATATTAAATTATAAAATAATATAATTTTTTTTACTAAATAGTGCAACATATGTTCAAATACTATATCTTCTTAATAAATAGTGCAACATTCAATCGTCGATCAGATGTTTTTTTTTATTTCACTTTGCCGCTACATGGTCACCGTCGACCACGTTCACCGCAAAACATGCTTCGAAAACATTCTAGTGATTATCGCCATTCTCCTGTGCCACTTTCGTTTTCGTCTCCGTCTCCAGCAAGGTGCTAAGTGACCACGAAGACGAGCGGATCAACTTTGCCGTGTTTCTCTTACTCATAAGGCGTTTACGATGCGAACACAACAGAGAGGAGTTGGTGGGGAGGCGGCATAGGTGGGATGAGTGCTCAAAACTATCGCCGGTGGTAGAAAAAACTAGTGATATATATTTTTTTTGCAAAAAAATACTTTTATCAAGGATTTAAGTGCCGTGGTACGGGGTTGTCTTGAAAACTTGCCGGCACGGTACAACACGAGCTGTGTCGATGCGTGCCGGTCAAAAAAATTCTTGTCTGCCGACACATAATAGCATAAAATATTTATTTTCTTTAGCAACAAAATATTCTAACTATTTATTATGTCTTTTTATTACATCTTTTGAACTTTATTGAGAAAATTATTTACTAATTTAAAGAATAGAGGGTTTTGATGCCATGATTCAGGATCTGTATTGTGCAGGTATCTTGTTGGCACGGTATGGCACGGCAGATACGACTCGTGCCGACGCGCACTTAAAATCTTGATTTTTATAAAAATTAAGTTTTTTCATCCTACGAGCAATTAAAACTTGTGTTATCAAAGTTTTTTTTGTAGATCTAAAAAGTTTTCTTTGTCACACTGGTACTATATATTTTGAATGATAATATGCAATCTAAGATTTTTTATTAAGTATATTTTAATATAAAATTATTATAAAACTTCTAATTAATATACCAATTAAATTTATAAAGATAATTTACATATTTAAATTTTAAAGTTAAAGTATCAATTACTGTCTTAAATAAAACAGATTAAAAAATTAAATAGTAAAATTAAAATTTCAAATAGTTAGTACTCGATTCAAAATAGGGATGTCAACGGATCGGGTTTGGGTCGGGTTTTCAAAACCCGAACCCGAACCCGAACCCGAAGTTAATATCCGAACTCGAACCCGAACCCGACGGGTTTTAAAAATCCATGCCCATATCCGGACCGGACCAAAAACCCGAAACCCGAACCCGAACCCGAAAACCCAAACCCGAAAACCCAAATCCAAAATAATGAATTTTTTTATCATATTTTAAAATATATTATAGTAAAATCAAAATTTTAAAACACAATAAAATACAATCAAAATACATTCATGTTAAATAAATAAACATAATTAAATATTTTACTATAATATTTTATATATTTTATATTTTACATAAATAAATAAATAATATATATATATATATATATATATATATATATATATATATATATATATATATATATATATATATATATATATATATAATTTTTCGGTTCGGTGCAGTATACACAAAATCCATATCCGTACCCATATCCGTCGGGTTTTTTATTTTTTATATTCATAACCAAATCCATATCCGTTTAGCTCGGGTATACCCGTCCCGTTCGGATTCGGGTTCGGATAATTTTTCGGATATCCATACCGAGACATCCCTAATTCAAAATAGTTCCTAGTTCAAATAAGTTCAATATATTATTAGTCTAAAAAAATACAGCCGAGGTATCTATTTCAAATATTTCTATAGTCAAGGGGTTTCGATGCAATTTTATCAACGCGGCGTTGTCACGTCAACGGTGGGTCAAACCCGGCCAAACTGTACGGATATTCGTTGTAACGACTTTCCATTCAAGTACGACCTCTACCGTCAGTTTAACCGCATATAAGTTTTCATGCGAAAAGGCAATCAGAACCGTTCATAGTTTTATCCCCTGAACCATTCGACGGTCTACATATATAATCGCATGGGAAACTTTATGCGGAAGAATGTTTAAAACAAAAGCCCAATCAAACACCCAGAAAAGTGTGTCAAATTTTGGTAAAATGTACTAAGACCCCTTCAACTATAGTCTATTTTGAAATAGGTCCCTCAACTTCTTTAATATTTATATTTTTTAATGTCTAATATAATTTGAAAGTAATATTATTTATGTGTAGATGACAAATAAATTTAATAAAATGGTTAATTTAATTGACTAAAATGATCCGCCGCATTAAAAATTATGTCAAATTACTATCCTACCCTCTACCGTCATCTCAAATGGATCCAAAAATATAAAAATTTAGTAATTATATTGTAAAATTTACTACGACGAATTGGTATATTTGCATTGTGCCCATTCTCAACATCTATGTAGTTTACGACTCAAAAATAAATAAAAATTTATAGATAAAAGAGATATCGTATTTTACTAATATCGTCAAAAGTTTTAATGTTGGACTCAATAATTATTCAAATGTAAGAGAATATGATGCAATTTTTTAGTGCAGAGGATTCCTTGTAATTCGGTCCAGAAAAAATCAAAATTTAATATGAGTCATTTGAAAAAGTTAAGGTGGCTGTTATGTAGATTTCCATAGTTGAGGGGCTTCCTTACATTTGTACCATTTTCCTTAATTATTTTCAATTAATTAAAGAGTTAATTGCATGCAGGTCTCCACAAATACGGTGAATTACGGATATATTCATGCAAAGTTTAATTTTCATAAGTTCTTTCATAGCCTAATGTATTCAAATGTCTCTCTCGTTAGGATCCGTTAGAGAGCCGTTAATTTTTAATAGTATGCTCGTGAAATGACTTTTTTACTTTATAAATATGTCCTCCCAAAAGTTCTAGCTGTCCTTTTCCTTTTCTCTTCCTTCTTAGGCTGTGGGAGCGAGTGGCGGCGGCAGAGACGACAACGACAAAGGAGGAGGAGAAAAGGAGGAGGAAAATGAGGATATGAAGAAGAAAAAGAGCACCACCCAATCCTCCTACTCCACCGCTGGGGATGGAGAGGTCAGCGTCGACCTCCCACGAGGAGCACCGCCCGATCCTCCCCCTCCACCGCGATCGCCTGCCGCATCTCCTTCCTCGCCTGCGACGGCTATTTCCAGAGGAAGATGAAGAGGAAGAGGAAGAAGAATAAAATTATAAATTTACCTTATTAATTAACCATGATTAAGTATTTTAACCGTGGTTAACTAAAATTTTCTAACGAAAACTAACGACAGAGACATATCTGAATACATTATAACTTTTGTAGGGATAACTTCTGAAACTTGAACTTTATAGGGATTTATCTGTAATTCACTATGTTTGTAGGGACCTGTATGAAATTTACCCTTAATTAAAACAGTGTTCATTAAACTCTTTCTCCCGCCGCCGCCTCTTCGTTTTCCCTTCTCCTTCTTCGTCTTCTTCTTCTTCACCGCTCCCTCTCATGGCTCTCCTAATTCCCGATTCCTAGGGTTAGGGTTTATGGTTGGGGTTTCTCCGAGCTTGGAGATGTGGAATTAGCGTTAGGGTTTCATCTCCTCCTACTCGTCGTCGACTCCTCTCCTCTTCGATCGGAATCGCCATGCCGGAGTGCTCCCAGTAGCTGGGGTTTGGGTTTGGGTTACGCCAGGCTTGGAGTTGGAATTAGGGTTAGGTTTAGGGTTGGAGTTTTTTTTTTTTTTTTTGGTCTCACGGTCTCCTTCCTTTTCAGGGTTTGCGACCTCGCCATCGCATCCTGCTAGTGTCAGGTACCTAGGGTCAAGGTTTATGCTAGCTGAGAGAGATGGAATTGGGGCTAGGGTTAGGGTTTCTTCTCGTCGTCGTCCTCCTCGGCTCGTCGCCTCTTCGATCGGAGTCCTCATGCCGTAAGGGTTGTGACCTCGCCATTGCCTCCTACTACCTCACGCCGGGGCTCCGTCTCAACCTCACCTACGTCGGCTTCCTCTTTAATCAGAGCTACCAGGAGGTCTACCTCTACAACCACAATCTCTCCTCCCCCGACAGTGTCCCCGCCGGCTCCCGCGTTAATGTCTCCTTCCCCTGCGATTGCCTCGGCGGCGGCGCCTTCTTCGGCCATGATTTCACCTACCAGGTCGGCAAAGGCGACACCTATGGCTCCATCGCCGCCACCGTGTATGCCAACCTCACCACTGCCGCCGCCCTCGCCGCCGCCAACTCCTACCCTGTTAACAATGTCCCGCTCGGTGCGGAGATCAATGTGCCCGTGAACTGCTCATGTGGGGACGCCGACGTGTCGAGCAATTACGGTCTGTTTGTCACTTACCCGCTTCGCCCTGGGGACAGCTTGGCGTCGGTTGCGGCCGAGTACGGGTTCTCGCAGCAGGATCTGCTGGAGAGGTATAATCCGGGTGTTAATTTCAGTGCAGGAACAGGGATTGTTTTTGTGCCCACAAAAGGTGAGTATTTTCATGGAATAAGATGTTACTCGTGTGTAGCGGAACAATACATGAAAATTTCTTTTTTCATGGAATGATGTTCGGTTTAGTATAGTGTAATTATGCTTCTTTATTTCTGGGGCTAAACAACTGTTGTTCAGATTGTATAACTCTCTAAATTTGATATGGTAATTGAATCAGAAGTAAATGGATTGCTGTAGGTGATGTGAAAGAAGAAGATTTCATGTAGAGAAATGGATACCTAAATGCTTAGAACTTTTGATATATGATATAAGGAGATAATGTCATGCCTAGTTGTTAGTTTAATTCACATTGTTGTTACAAAAGAGAGTCGTTGCTTATTATGCTAATTCTACTCTGTGGTCTGAATAGTTGAAGGTGGCTTGATTGGTTGTACTTTTGGACGGAAATTTCCATGAGGTTCTTTTAGCTGTAGAATTGAGTAACAGCTTACTATATATGATGGGATATTATGCTTCGCTATTTGCTAAAGAGAGTAATTTTAGAGAGTATTAAAGGCTATGGCAGGATGAAAGGAAGTCACAACAAGAAGCTTTTCTAGAGAGGATTATTAAAATAATGTATAGAATAAGCCTGTAATAGAAGAATATTTGGAGTTGTTGAAGTGATCAAGTAGTTTCTTGTTAAAAGTCTGGATTCTGTGCAAATCACACGATAAGACTATTTTTTTGTTCTAAAATTGTGCTATACATTTGCATGTTCTTGTTGACATTTTGTTGTTTGATATTCCATGTTAAGTTTCAACAAAATTTCTATTCTCTTTTCGTCGTTTGAATGTTGGTATGCACTTCCATATTTTTTTTTTCATATTTTTTTATATATACCATATGCAACAGTTGAGGATTTGGTTTTTATTGCAGATCTAAGTGGAAGCTATCTCCCGCTCCCACCAAGGTAGTATATTCTGGAAAACACCCATGGATAGTTACTGTCTCAGCTATACTTTTCAACTAACATATCGCCCATTTTTTTTTGCAGCAGAAGTGGTTGGTTTTCCTTTTTCATTTCTGTTCACGATTGTTATGGCTGCCTGTTGGTCATGAAAACCATATAGATGTTTCTTTCGTGTTATCTAGAAGTTGGAACTCATAATTCCTGTATCAAATACAATCAGGGCTTCGAGGAGGAGCCATAGCTGGAATATCAGGTGCTATAATAGTTGTTCTGTTGCTATCGGCCATCTGTATTTACTTTGGAATTTATAGAAGAAAGAAGGCGGGTAAAGTCTCGCTGCTTTCATCAGGATATGGAGATAATTTAGTTGTACACGGCCATGGTAATCCCTTCTCCCATGCTACTATTTCTTACTTCTCTAACTGAGCTCGCCTTTATGTTTGCTCATCTTTAATCTTGCATTCAACCTGAAAGCAGATTACCAAAATTGGCATTTCACTCTTAACAGTGTCATCAACTTCAGCTTCAAACCTAAAGTGAAATGCAGGTTGATTTTTCATTCAAACCATCTGATCTATAAAATTAGGAGATAGGAAGTACATTGCCATTGTATAATATGAAGGGGAGTAACTTATTGTTGAATATCACTTATGCCAAAAAATTGGAGATATGCTAGATATGAGAGCAGGAACAATGTTGCTAAAGAAATCAACATCATCAAGTTCGAACATTGTCTTTATATAACTATACCTAATAAGTTATGCTAAATGACTTGTGATTGTTTTTCTTTTTGGCCTTTTGTTGTCTTAATATTGCTCTGCAGCCTTGCAATGCTACATTTATTGGACATTATATTGAAGGAATATCTCCACGAAATAATCTTATATTCAGTAACCAAGAAAATACTTGTGGGGTAGATTGCAAGTTAACTTACAAATATTTCATTAGTCCTTTAGTTGCATAAAGCAAAATTTGTGCAATGGCAGTTGCACACTCTGAGTTGCATCAAAAGTAAGGCCATCATGTATCGATCACCTTTCTGATGGTATCTACAAATTCTCTTCATTTTCTTGTGATGCGCAGTTTGTCATCACACGCTTGAAGCAGAGATAAACTGCAGTTTTGATTGTTAATTTTTTTTTCCTATTTAGTCAGTTGATTAATTTATCTCAGGATTCTATGCATTTCACAAGTAGTTAATCTTGTCTTTCACATATTGGAGATGCAGTGCCACCGAATGGAAGTGTGGAGATGACTCCTCATGTCGGCAGTACATCCCACCTTGCTGCGTTTACTGCAGATAAATCAGTAGAGTTCAGTTATGAAGAGCTTGCGAGGGCTACAGATGACTTCAATTTAACCAATAAAATTGGTGAAGGTGGTTTTGGAGCAGTTTACTATGCAGAGCTGAGAGGAGAGGTTGGTTGGACCATCTTTACATTTCCTGTTTTAGAATTATCCTTATGTCTCTTGCATAGGATATTTTGAGTTTTACTAAAATAATTCACCCCTTACAATTGAAAAAGGCAATGTGATCATGATGTAAAGCAAGCTGACATGGTGTCTCCAAGAATATTATCATACATTTAGCTCCATGCTATAACCTTCAGCTGGTATTTTCCTTTCTTACTGCATTATGTGAACCCTTTTTGATCATTTTCGATCGCATTTATTTGGTGTACTTTATTGGTTGAACAAGGTGAGAAATTTTATTATATGATGAAAAATTTATGAAATTTGTGCCTTGAAACATCTCTTTGAGTTTGATTTGACTATCGCATGATCTTTGTTGAGGTTCTTGTAGGACTCTCTGTCTCTGTCTCTCTCTCTCTCTCTGTGAGAGACTTTAATATTGTTTTGCTTTGACAGTGGAAGACCTTCAATACGGGACTTTTTTTGAAAATGACCCTATGAAATATAGTATTTGCCGAAATAACCCTCTAACAATTTTATTTGTGAAACTAACCCTACTCGCGCCAGCTCGGCGGCCACGTCAGATTTTTCTATGAAGACGGTGAACGATTCACCGTCTCTGGGCGCCTTATGAAGACGGTGAATCATTCACCGTCTTCTCTAGGCGCCCCCCGCTCCGCCTTCTGCCCAAAAAACCCGCGCGGACACCCCTGCTTCGGGCCCTAGAGAAGGCGGTAAACGAATTACCGCCTTCTCAATATATTTCTGGGGTTTTTTGACGAAATTATTTTTCTTGTTGAGTTTATCTTGTTAATCCACTCGTGATGGTATGTTTCTTGTTGGATTCTATGTCTTATTGAAAAATATTGCGTCAAAGTCGAACTTTCTAGATGATATTGTGACTCGTTGGATTTTTTGTATGAACACCTTGTATTTTGTTTGATTTTGATTTGATTTTTGACGAAAATTTCTTCCTGTCGAGTTTCTCTTGTTAATCCACTCGGGATGGTATGTTTCTTGTTGGATTATATGTCTTATTGGAAAATATTGCGTCAAAGTTGAACTTTTTCGATGATATTATGACTCGTTGGATTTTTTGTGCAAAAACCTTGTATTTTGATCGATTTTGATTCGATTTTTGACGAAATTTTCTTCCTGTTGAGTTTCTCTTGTTAATCCACTCGGGATGGTATGTTTCTTGTTGGATTCTATATCTTATTGGAAAATATTGCGTCAAAGTTGAGCTAGTTGATATCGATGAAATTATATTGGTTTCTTGTTGGATTCTATTGCCTGCTGCTGGTGGTGGTTTGGAATTGCTTTTTTTACAGAAATTTGGCTAAGTCCCCGGGTAGCGTAGAGAAGGCGGTGAATGGTTCACCGCCTTCTCTGAAAGCACTAAAGACAGTGGCTCGTTCACCGTCTTTAGTGATTACAGAGAAGGCGGTGAACCATTCACCGCCTTCTCTGTGTCCCGACTGCGCCTAGAGAAGGCGGTGAACAAATCACCGCCTTCTCTCAATACATTGAGAAGGCGGTAATTCGTTTACCGCCTTCTCTCAATACATTGAGAAGGCGGTAATTCGTTTACCGCCTTCTCTAGGGCCCGAAGCAGGGGTGTCCGCGCGGGTTTTTTGGGCAGAAGGCGGAGGGGGGGGCGCCTAGAGAAGACGGTGAATCATTCACCGTCTTCATAAGGCGCCCAGAAGACGGTGAATCGTTCACCGTCTTCATAGAAAAATCTGACGTGGCCGCCGAGCTGGCGCGAGTAGGGTTAGTTTCACAAATAAAATTGTTAGAGGGTTATTTCGGCAAATACTATATTTCATAGGGTCATTTTCAAAAAAAGTCCTCAATACGTTCAATTTGTCACTGTATTTTTGGTACCTGTGAATTCAAGGTGTTTTCCACCTTGATCGTCCTTCAGGTTTGTTAGAATAGATTTTAGTCATGTATTTGGTTCTCTTTTGTTGCAGAAAGCTGCAATCAAGAAAATGGATATGAAGGCGTCTAGAGAATTTTTTGCTGAAGTGAAAGTTTTGACCCATGTTCATCACTTAAATTTGGTAATGTGGACTTTATCCCCATATTGCTATTGATACTTATCTTCATGGATAACTCGTTAATAGCCTGATATGATCTTAAACTTGTAAAAATCACAAGTATATGCTCCTGTAAATAATGTACTTCCACTACAACTTTGATTTTCAACATTACCATATGAAATTTCATACCACTTGTTTCTCATTTAATGCCTGTTTGGTTTGTATTGTACAACATCCTTGCTTCTTAAAGCAGTAGCTAGTCTGTTGGGAAACAAGCAGCATGTAGCTTCTCCCTGTGGAAGGGTCTAGTTTATGAGATTTTCAACTATGAAAGCGGAAGTTCTAGTTTGAAGCTTCTACTATATTTAGGGAAATATAATTAGATACTTTTACTTCTTTGACTAGTTATGTAAAAGTAGCACATTCAAATAATTTCAAGTTGGGGGAAAGAAATCATTTATCTCGCTACGGAAATGCAAATGTATTTCTTGTTTAAGAGATATTTCTAGCAAGGTTTAAAGTGCCGTAGCACGGGGTGTGCCATTGTCTGCCTAGCACGGTACGGAACCGGTATGCTTCCGTTTCGACACATGGTACGCTTGCATGCCGATGGATATGCATGACCTTCTACTGGCACGTTTTGGTACGGACTTATTTCAGTTTTTTGTTCCAATAAGCTTTTATAATGGTATTTTGAAAAATTTTATCAAATAATTATGAATATTTGCTTTGTATAGTTTACTATACCCATCAATTAAATAATTATCAATATTTGCTATATATAACTTACTATACTCATCAATTAACATACTTGTAAGTTTTTTTGTATGCAAAGTACAACTATATTTGATACGAATAGAAATTTTTAGACATTAGAATTTTTAAAATGCAAAGATATCTTCTTTTTTTTTGACCATATTACAGTCTTTCTTTTATAAAATACAAAAAAAAAAAATTTAAAAATTATTTGAAAAAAATATTTTAAAAAGTATTTGAAAAAAATATTTTTAATTAATTTTTTCAAAAAATTAATAGATCTATCAAAAAAATTAAAAAATAAATTATATGACAAATAAATTAAATAAATTTAAGTATTAATTGATTCAATTTAGCTTTTAATTTTATTAGTATTTTCAATCTTCTAGCGCAAAAATGAAATTTTATGTTTAATATACCTCAAAATTTCATTATTGAGTTCGATTTTGTTCCTTTAATTAGCTAAAAATTTCGCGGTGCGACAAATTTTGATAAAATAATTTGTGAAGAAAAAATGGATGCCTGTGGTGGAAGCGGAGAGCTCGGACAAATCTTTTGTCTGTATATTGATAAACAAAAAAAGTAAATTATAATTTTTTTGATTTACCTAATAAGTAAAATTTTGATTTGCAATATCTTTGTGGGGGTGTGGGGTACTCGGAATGCTTCGGATATTCCAAAGAACAAAACAAAAGGGAAAAAAAAGCAAAAGGCAAAAAAAGAGCTAAAAAGCAAAAAAAAAAAAAAAATTGCAGAGTGCCGGCACGACACTGTGCCGCGGCACACTGCACCGTGCCGTTCTATCTCGTGTGGCACAACGCCGCGTGCTGCGGCATGGAGGGGGGTCCAAGACCCCTTTGTACCGTGCCACCTTCTTGGTGGCATGGTACGACATCTTGATTTGTAGGTTGGATATATGTTGTCACTTGGGACTCGATAAATTATAAAACATAGTTATACACCTTATGGTCCCCAAATTTACTCAAATAAATGAACTTAATGTCAGGATTGGTAGAAAATCTTCATAATGTCGGTGCATAATGAATTGCCTTCTAAATATTGGGTAATCTATCCCCTTGAACTTCTCAAGATTTTTAGCCCTTGAAATTCGTAAGGTTTTTAGCCCTTGAAACCTCAGGAAGATGAGTAATGCATACTTTAGTGGACAATTGAAATTTGATGGGAAATTTTAGGCAGACAAAGAATTTTACACTATATATACCACTTTCATCAGAAAAACATGAAGAAGTCTTAGAACACTTGTGCGACCCCTAGGATTTGTAATAGTCCTATATATAAGGTATAGTAGGGCAAAACACTTTTAACCCGTCTTTAGCATTTTGAATGGTGGCTGGGTCCAAGAGGTTAAGAGGGTTGAAAGAGCTTAGGACTACAGTAGTTATAGGGTGGGTGACTCTCCTGGGAAGTGGGGCGTTACAGTTGATGTCAGAGTCAATTACCAGTTGGAAGTGTGAAATGTGTTTCGGCTGAGCTAGTATCATATAGCGGGCAGAGCGTAGCTTCCTAGTTAACAATCGTTCTGGGTGGAGTGAGGCTCCCCATAAGGTCGTCCAAGCCTAGCAAGACAGGCCTCACATCATCTGGTGTTTGTGAGTGTGCTTAAGTAATAGGGGGAAGAAATTTGATACCCTTAGGATTTGGAAAAGTCTTATTTGTGAGATATGATGGGGCTAACCCTCTTCACCCGCCAATAGCATTTTGGGTGGTGGCTAATCTCAAGTGGCTAATATGGTTAAGCGAGTTTAGGGCTAGAGTAGTTCTAGGATGGGTGGCCCACCAGGAAGCAAGGCGTCACAATACTTCATCTCCTTTTTCTTTTTTTTGTTTTTGTGTTTCTTTTCGTATTAGAAAAAGGTGAAGACATCAAAAGTCTGCTGAGGTGCTCTATATAACCAATCAAAGGTATCTTTATCACAAAAGAACTAACATATCCTATTAGATATCAGCCACTCAAATAGAATGATTATTTATAAAGATAAAATGGTCAGAACTTGCAGGCCAGTTTGGAACATGATTTTATTATATATGCACAGTTCTGCTTGAATGCTAAAACTGCATTAATTCATTATCACTATATTGTGATCTAATTCAATTATGTGAGATTCAAATGATTGTAAGTGTATTTTTGAAGACACTGCTAATTAAACTTAATTTCAGGTTCGCTTACTAGGTTACTGCATCAAGGATTCATTATTTCTTGTTTATGAATATATTGACAATGGCAATTTAAGCCAACACTTGCGTGGTTCAGGTAAGAGCTCTTGTTGCACAGTGTGTATCATCTGAATGCTTATTGATTCCTTCAAGTTAAATTTAGTTTGGCCTTTTACACATTTATCTCTGAAAAATCGTATATAGTAAAATTATACATTTATTACCCTTACCTTGTTCTTGCATGTTTATATATTTTCATTTATTAAGCCATTACTTATGTATATCCTTTTAGGTAGGAATCCATTGCAATGGTCAGCGAGAGTGCAGATTGCCCTTGACGCGGCGAGAGGACTAGAATATATCCATGAACATACAGTTCCAGCTTATATACATCGCGATATCAAATCTGCAAATATTTTGATCGACAGTAATTTCCGTGGAAAGGTTGTTAAAGCACATTTTACCCGTTTAGCTTGCAAATTGGACTTTAATATGAAATAATTCTGTGATTTTCTTACAGGTTGCAGATTTTGGGTTAACAAAACTTACTGAGGTTGGAAATATGCCTATCCAAACGCGTCTTGTTGGAACTTTTGGTTACATGCCTCCAGAGTATGCATTATTTTTGTTCGACATATAACTGCGCAAAGTTTTCCTTTTAATCTTTTAGACTAAGATGATTTTTTGCATGATTTATTTCAGGTATGCACAAATGGGCGATGTTTCTCCCAAGGTTGATGTCTATGCCTTTGGTGTTGTCCTTTATGAACTTATATCGGCTAAAGAAGCTATACTCAGGACGGGTCCTGTTACTGACTCAAAAGGATTGGTTGCTTTGGTTAGTTTCTGCTTACTTCTGGTTTAGGAAGGTTTTTGAGTAGTATCTTTCACTTTGTATAATTGACTGAATCGCTGCATTCTTGTTCTTAAGAACTGCTATTTTTCGTCTCCATTTTTCAGTTCCTATACTGCTGACCCTGATAACACAATCAGTGAATATTAGGCCTGATCAATTTGCCAGCCTCCTTGTGGTTCTGTGGGCACACTGCTCGTGATGCCGAGCTATCTATAGTGCTTGATTGGCTTGGCTTCTAGAGCAATTCCTCTATGCTGAAAAGCAACGACTATGGGGTTGGCAAATAACAGTCCTGGGGCTTTTGTATGGTGGGAATTTAAAATGAATATGAGCCCCAAAAGCAAATATGCATATTTGAAGCTTCTGCTGTAGAGGGAAGTTGTTCTGACCCCCCAAAATTTTTTGGAGGGAGAATAGTTATGAAAAGGCTTTTAGTACTTCTTCGAACAACTCTACTCATTAGCGATCGATATAAGAATCTCCGGCCAGGCCAAGTTTTGTTTGGCCCTTACAATCCTATTCATTCTTCATCTTTCAAGTCAAATTTTTACTTCTCTCTCTCTTTTGTTTACTGAATCTCATAGTTCGAAGATGCTCTGAGTCAACCTGATCCAATGGAACATGTGAGGAAACTAGTCGATCCGAGGCTCGGAGACAACTTCCCCCTTGAGTCGGTCCATAAGGTGAGCGTGAAACCTTTTAATGCTCCAAATAAAACATTATCCTTATATTAGGAATCAATTCTTGGAAATAAAAGGGGAAAAAAAATCCTCTATTTTCTGCTTTTGTTACAAGATGGCCCTGCTTGCAAAGGCATGTACTCAAGAGAACCCCCAACTACGACCGAGCATGCAAGCTGTCGCCGTTGCACTGATGATACTTTCATCTAATACTGAAGAGTGGGCTTTCGATGGTCTCTATGCGAATCATCCTCTCATCAACCTCATGTCGGGAAGGTAGGTCTCTTGCCTCAATTTGTTAGGTTACATTTTATCTATACATTTATGTAAGCTAGTTATGTAATCGAGATTCATTGCATGTTTTTACTACTTCCAGTTTCTTATGGGTTGAGCAATATTTATCAATTGTATGTATTGTAATGTAGATGGTCGAGTCCCAAAAATTTGAGTGGAAGAAATAAAAGAAATGTATATACTGCTGCCATTTCTTTGAACTGTGGAAGTCTTGTGATTTGGAAAATTTTGGATCCTTCAATTTTTCATCATTAGTTTTACTAGTGAAGTAAAGTCCTATTAAGGGGAAAAAGAAAAGGAAAAACTTCAAAAAACCCCCATGTGGTTTCACTCTTTTTCACTTGAATACCCTGTGGTTTAAAGTGTATCAAGTTAGTACCCTGTGGTTTCTCACTTTATTACTTTAGTACTCTGTGGTTTAAACTGTATTAAGTTAGTACCATGTGGTTTTGCACTTTATCACTTTGGTACCCTGTGGTTTCGTGCTTTATCACTTTAGTACCCCGTGGTTTAAAAATCACAGGGTACTAACTTGATACAAAAATAAAACCACAGGGTACTAAAGTGATAAAGTGCAAAACCACATGGTACTACCTTAATACACTTTAAACCATAGGGTACTAAAGTGATAAAGTGAGAAACCACAGGGTAATTTAGAGAAATTTGATTTTACGCAAGTTTTGAATAAACTTGTAAACAATTTGTTCCATGAAATTATTATTTCAACCACTCTATCTGGAAATTTTATTTATCACAGTCAATATTTGATGGTCCTTGTACCAAAAATTAATATATAATACAATAGAACGTTCTATAAAATCTATTGGACTAATGTATAAATAGTCGTATGTTTTGACAACTTATGATCTAGGCATTGTTGGATTCATAAAAGCTAGGTGGCCAAAATTCAGTAATTCCTAGTTTAGACTTTTGAATGTTATAGATCACATTCAACGAGTTAGAACTCTTGATGTTGAGTTTTCAATAATAGAATTTTAGGGATGCTGTGTACTTTATACATGGATAGGGCTTATGTATAAATAGTCATATGTTTTGACTAATAATCATTTTGGAATTGTTGGATTCCTAAAAGTTAGGTGTCCAAAATTGAGTAATTTCTAATTTAGGCTTTTGAATGCCATAGATCACATTCAGTGAGTTAGAACTCTGATTTTGAGGCCTCAGTAATAGAATTTTAGGGGTGCCATGTACTTTATACCTGGAAACTCTTAGAGTGCATGCAATTGTAGATTAGTGATGATGATTCCAATATTGACTCTTCTCACAAATTAGTGCATTATATAGAGGCTTAGATTAATCAAGCTTATTATATAGAGACCCCAAATCTAGGATTTGTCTCTTCTTTAAAACAAGTATCTAATAACAGTATTCAATTAGTGCACTAACAAATCAGATAAGATAGCAATCAACTAATCAAACCCAATTCCAATTGATCAATCAAGATAAGAACTAATAATCAATGTAACACAGATACAGCCTACCAACTAAGTCCATACTATCTCTTACACAAATTTTAAAGCTAAAATTAAGAACACAACACCCCAATCCTTGGATCCTTCTTGACTTGCTATAACCCCACAAAGCTTAAGCTTGATCTTCTTCTTCTTCTTCTTCTTCTTCTTCTGCTTCTCTTCCCACATTACACCCTCTCACCGCCATCCCCTGTTTGGTTTTATTCCTCAAACAACTCTTCTCTCCATTTTCAATGGTTCCCAGTGGGGGGAGTTTCTACTGAAGAACCTTCCCACCACCTTCTCCTCCAGAATTCCGATCGCCTCCTTCGACTTGATGCACCTTGGTGTCTTGTACTGGTTCACGGACGAGCCCTGCAGCAAGCAGAAGTCCATCAATGCGTCGAACGTGCCCGGCCTGACAACCCGGATCTCTAATGGCCCGATGGACCGGTCACGGGTCCTGCATCGGCGGTACACCGAGTCGAGCTGTGCCTCGACCGCCATGCAACAATCCTCCATGACGGTGCGGTCAAGGTTGGAGAGGTCTGCGGCAGCGGAGGGTTTGATCTCCCAAAAGAGGACGTAGTGGCCCGGGATGGACGAGGTGTCAGCGTAGCTGGTGTATTCGGTGAGCAGGCACCCTAGAGGGCGGAGGCGGAGCTTGGCGCTCGCCACTGCATTGAGGAGGTCCTCTTCGCTGGTCTTGTCGGTGTCGACACTGAGCACGACGTTGCGGCGGTGGACAAAGCGGAATTGCGGCGCTGCGTTGTGGAACCCTGTCACCATTAGTATGTCGCCGACGCGGTACCGGTACAAACCTGCCATTGAGCATTGACAAATGGTAAAAATCTTCTATTCACCAACTTGTTTGGCAGGTAATTTGCCTACATAATCCTTTGATTGATCATGGTGTTGTACACAACCATCCCCATGAGCAACACTACTCTTTTAACTCTATCAAAAGGTGACATTTACTGAACTTGACTGATTCAGAACATAGTCTCTCCTGTGCTAAGCATTAATGAGATTTTATCTCTTGCAGGAACAATGACCACCAAAATGCACAACATATTTGAAGCCTTAACTAAGTCCCAGATTCAACTAAAGATCCTATATATGCATACTATAGAACTTAGCTTAGTGCACCTGCTTGGCCTTGTTTCTGCAGCAGCAGCTTCTTTGCTAGAGAAGTAAAAGCAATATGCAATGCATTTGAATGAGAACTTGTAGAGCTTGTGGCTAGGAAAGAAAGATGAAAGAGGATTCTAGATCCTAAGGGCTAGTTTAGGTTCATAAACATCTTTTTCCCACATCTTTTTAAAGAGCATGCAATAAGTGATAGATGAAAATTATGATTAAATATCTACGACAACACACTGTATTCGACATTCAAGTCATTGTCGTCCTATCTAGAGAAATGGTCGCAATGCTCAACAAATATAAGCCAGAACCAAGTCTTACTTCCAACTAAATTTGACCCTCACATATCCTAGAGAACTTCATGCTCCTACGTAAAGATCTAATCTACTAGTAACAATAATTCGTCGGGTCTAAAACCACCGATCCAAAATGCTTAATCCCAGTTATTATAACTAGCGTGTAGGTCTCATATAAACTGATCGGAATCAGTATCCCATCTGATGTAGGACTATTGGAGAGTTACATCGTATTCGGCCCGGATTTAGAATCAACTTCTATGCTGAAGGAGTGAAAGGCAAAATGCTGCACATCCACACAAATTAAAACTTCTTTTATAGGATGTAGCTGGAAAAGAAGGATAAAAGTTGAGACTTAAGTATTAAGTTGTTGAGAAAACGTTTTGTTGAAAACATGTTTGAGCTTTTTTAAAATAAATCTCTCCTTCAACAACACTTTTATGGAAGAGCTCCAGATCCCTAGAACTGATCCTAAAAAGTATCTACTTTTTAAACTGCTAAATGCTATTCATCAGGGTTGGTGACATACTGGGGTGAGAAATGTTTTGTCAATTTGATAAAATATTCTCCACAGAGAAACACATGATATGGACCATATTCAGAGGAGTTTTTGAGTACACATACCCAAAAAGTAGATTATCTTCTGTTGGGATCCCAACATATTAGCTAGTGGAGCTGTCCCTCTCTGTTTCTCTCTCTCAGGTACTTTTGAGCACAGATCCCCTCTATCTTCTATATATATATATATATATATATATACTTTTAGAAGCACCAACTTTTGGTCTTCTAAGTTCTAATTGAATCTCTTTTTGACTTCTTAATAGCGCTGGATCTAACACTATTCCACCTACCACCACCTATCCCATCAACCACCACCTACCACCATCATCTCAATCTTACATTTCCCCATCCAATGGTTAAAAATTCAAAAGCACCACCTCAATGGTGCTTTTGAAAGTAGCCTAGTTCTATACGAGTCCGGCTGTCATGCTATCAATAGCACGAAGCACTTGGTGCTACCAAGTTTTCCACCGTTAGATCCACCGCTTTGATGATTTTCACCCGTTAGATCATACTATTCAACCAACCACCCACTTAACCCCAAGGGCCCACATCATCCTAAGCACACATCTCTCAATCCAACGGCCAAAAACTTGATAGCACCAATAGCATAGTAGCCTAGTTCTATATATATATATATATATATATATATATATATAGAGTCGGGCTATGGTGCTTGTAAAAGTACCAAGCATTTGGTGCTTGTGAATTTTTTACCGTTAGATCTACGTCTTTGATCATTTTCATCCGTTAGATTATAATATTCAACCAACCACCCACTTAACTCAAGGGGGTCAACATCATCCTAACCGCACATCCATTAATCCAAGTGCTAAAAGCTTACAAGCACCAATGACTTGTACTTTTAAAAGCATAGGAAGTCAATTATATATATATATATATATATATATATATATATATATATATATATGGAAAAACTTCAAAAACCCTCATGCGGTTTCGTAGTTTCTCACTTTAGTATCATATAGTTTAAAGTATATTAATATGCCCCCTGTGGTTTCATTTTTATCTTTTCGGTAGTTTTTTCGTTAATATTTCGTTAAATTATATACAAAAAAACTTCAGATACCCATCTAAAATTTTCGAATATTAATCACTTTAGTACCCTTTAATTTTAACTTTGTCACTGGTTTAAAAAAATAATAATAAAATTGATAATAAAAAGAAAAAAAATGAAATCACATGGGGACAAATAGAAACACTTTAACTTACACGAATACTAAAGGGAGAAAGTGCGAAACCACGGGGTTTTTGAAGTTTCCCTATATATTTTAACTGATTGTCAATTTGTCTTGGAGTAAGTAATTTTTCACTTTTACTCTCATTAATTTACTTTTACTCTCATTTCTTTTATAGGTAAAAACGTACAAAATTTATTTGTACTATTGATCATTTTAATTTAATTATTCAATCTTTTAAAATTTTAATTTTACTATTAAAATTTTCAGCTTGTTTTATTTTAGTCAGCCGGTCACATTTTGACTTCCAAATTTGAATACATTGTACCGACCGTCCTTAGTGCAAGTGACAAAAGGGTATCGAGGTTCCAAATTTGAAAATCCTAGTATTTTTTTTATTTTTTATTTTTGGATTAAACAGGGATTGACCCTATTTGAAAGTTTGAAAAATACAGGGATGAAAATACACATAGCCAAATCCTAGTTAATTTACATTTGCAGCTAAGTTTATTTCTAAAATGAAATAAGCGGAACGGTTAGCATGCTACCTATCTCTCTCAAAAAAAAGAAAAAGAAAAAAGAATATATTGTTTATCTTTATTGGTTTAGTTAGTGCACTTCTTGTAAATTTCGCAATTATAAATTCATTAAAGCAAGTAATTAGCTTAAATTTTGAAGTCAAAGTACGTACGATTGACTAATTAAAATCAAACAAGTTGAAAGATTGGATAGTAAAATCAAAATTATAAAAGTTTGGATAGACAATTCAAAATGGTCTGTATTTTAGATAAGTTCTGCAGGTCTTTTTTTCCCCTCTTTATATCCTTATTAAGAATTTGGATGGATGAACATTTTGTTTATTCAGCATTCAAACCATTTCTTTAGAATTAAGATAAATCACATAATAGAAGAATTATGTTATCCTTTTAAATCCTAGATGCCAATGACCTTTTAAAGAGCAAATATTACACTTCTAGATGACAAAATAAGTAGGGCATTGTACCTTGCAAAAAAGGCCATAAATTTGGATGAATAAATTTAATTATCTTGGTATAACTTATGTTTAAATGACATGAGTTTTAGACAATACATACATTTCTCCAATGTTCAAGTGGCTATGGTTTTGAAGATATTGTGTGTTCCAACAATTTATTTAATTGATCATATTATTAATAATTAGGATTTGCTTATTCCTTTTCTTATTCACTTTAAAGCCAATCGTATACCTAGTGTAGTTGGCTAAGAGTCTGATGGTTGGTATTCGAGATTCTAATATTCGAAGCCTAATTATTTTACATTTCTATCTGAATTCATTTCTCAAAAAACAAACGAAGTAGGTAGTATATTACTTTTCTCTTTAAAAAAAAAAAGAAAAAAAGAACCAGTAAATGGCTCTTGAGTATAGAGATATGTAGTCTAACTAGTTCCAACTTCTAATTAAACATGCCTTAACTAATACTCCAAAGAGTGAGAACAAACACATAACTGAGAAACTATATATAAGTGGGGATTCCATATACTTAATTGGCTCATATAAGTAGGGCATTAATTGTACCTTACAAATACTTTTGCTCCTAATGAACCAAAAACATGTGGTTTGATACAGAAACAAGGGTTAATATATCTAAGAGTCAATAAGATACATAGGATTTTAGAGAAACTACCAATAAATATTTATTTAGGTCATTACTTAATGTCCCAAACAACATGTGGTTTGATTAAGAGATGGCATCAATCTGAGATCCAAAAAGATATGTTAGCTCTTACAGTTGGCTCTGCTGAGGCATTAAGACATTAGAATCAAGCTCAATCACATGTCTGTAATTTTTTTTTAGTTTTAATAATATATTAAATTGGTGGTATATAATTATATGTATATATATATGTTTGGTTGGTAAAAGATTAACTAACATGACTGTGGCTTAGGCTCATTTTTCTAGTGAATGAGATCTTTGTATTTAAAGAAAGTTTAATTTGACAGCTATTGGAAGAATATTGTGTATTGCATGCATCACTTGGCTATAAAATTTCATAAAATCTATGGCATGTTAATGTTATTGATCATCATAAATTTTTAATGAATGCAAAGTTCAGGTTTCACTACTTAAACTAACTTTCCTGAAAGACCCACAAGTGAGGATTGAAGCATGGGTGTCTAAAGTGGCAATCTGAATATATATTACAACCACTGAGCCAAGCAGATGCTAGCTACTAGATGCAACTTTTAGCGGAGATGTACGATGAGCTTCTTGTTCTTTGAAAATCACATCCTACAGAACGAGCGTTTTGCGCTTTGACATGAGCGGGTTTCTGATTAGATTTCTAAAACAGTACTACTTCTGCAGAAGTTCGAATCAATCAGTTATCAGACTTGCATTTCTTCGATGTTCTTATGTAGATCTGAATCATCATCATCTTCTAGTTTATCTTCTAGTTTGGTCATGTCATGCCAACCATTTGAGATAACTAATGTAGTATTACCTAATAAAGTCTCCATCGATCTCTTACGACTAATCTTAGCATGCTTGATTAATTAATGACTAGACCTAATGCAAAAGATCAGTCAACAACCTTTTTTGCTTAGAGGAGATCCAATTAATTAGTATATATATACTCCCATTAATTGGGTCAATAATCCTACATTTTGCTTTTTTTTTTAATAGTATTTCTGTAGAAGCTTTAGTCAGGCAAAAATAATGTTGAACAACTCAACTAGATCTCTATGTGGATACGAATGCTCATTAGATCATCATCATCATCTAACTGAGAACTCTAATTGACCAAATAACACACAAAAAAAATCCCCATATCTTGTCATTAAGCTTACACAAAAGATCAGTCAACAACCTAATGGTTTAGAAGGGATCAAATTAATGCACACTACGTAACATTTTGTTTAATTTTTTTTTGTGAAATTAGCGAAAAATTATTCAGAACACTTTTCGTACAAACTATAAATACACAGGCAAAAACACATGCCATAGAATTCGCTCAACTAGCTATAACTCTCTAGCTAGTAGGTGTATATATATAGAGAAGCATTTTTTTTTTTTTTTTGGTTTTTTATTTTTTGGGTGTGGGTGGGGTGGGGGAGTTGGGGTTCATGCTTAGATCATCCACTATCTAGTTGGGAACCCTAGTAATTAATTTAAATATCACCTGTCAAAACACTCCCATCTCATATCACTAAGTTTGGTATGCATGATCAATTAACTTGGCCTAAAACACAAAATAGTCAACATCCTAATAGGGGATCCAATCAATCAATGCACACCTAATTGGGTCAATTCCGCGCCTTGTTTTTTTTTCCCTTTTTATTATACGTAGCTTCTAAATTTCACCAACAACACTTTTACAGAAGTTCTAGCTAGTTTGGTCAAATATAGCATCGGTGCGCTCGATTATAACTCTCTAGTACGAAAACTAAACTTTTTTTGGATGAGATCTCGCTTCAATCATCATCATCATGTATTTGAGAATCTTATATAGTTCTTTAAATATCATGCATCTATCAAAACACTTAACATGCATGATTGAGAACTTACTTAACTTAGCACAAAAAAGTTATATAACAACACTAAAATTAGGTCAATCCCGCATTTCTCTTTTTCGCTATTTACTAAACCAAGGTTTTAGGATTCTTGAACAATTAACACTGCTGGAGAAACTCTAATAATTAAGTAGCCTCAATCAACTCTAACTAGAACTGATCTCTAGGTATGAATATGCTAAACCATTTATATATATATATATAGATGGTCTTAATTATTGCTTAGATCAGCATCATCTAATTGTTGATTAAAATATCACCCATCAAAACACTCTTATCTCATATCACTAACCCTAGCATGCATGATTAGGGACTAGACCATACACAAAAGAGTCAACTACCTAATAGCCTATATAGAGGGGATTAAATTCACATCCAATTGGGTTATTCTTTAATAATTTTTTGTTTCTAGTAGTGCATGTTTTCTTTATTCATATATCATTATTTATCTATATTAGTTTAGACATCCAATTGATCTAATCACCACTACACACTGAAAACAACTAAACAAAACCCAATTCACTGTGGATGAGGTTGGCTTCTCTGTGGGGTTGTCTACCAGTAGAGGAACAAAAGGAAACATTAATACAAACTAAACAAAAAAGAAAAAAAAAAGAAAAAAGGCTAAAATGTATGGACACCACTCAACTATAGGTGAGTTTGAAAAAAGGGTTAATTAATTTCATTAAGTCCCTGCAAATATAGTGAATGGCAAATATATCCCTACAAAGTTTAACTTTCATATATTGTCCCTACAAAAGTTCTGATGTTTTCAAATATGTCCCTTTGGTTTATTATCGCTAGAAAACTGTTTATATTTTCAATTTTGTCATCACAAATTAATATATCTCTCCGGGTAAAAAATGGAAAAAACTAATCAGGGTTACGTATTTAACATATGGCTAACTAAGTTTTTCTGACAGATTTTAACGGCGTGGATATATTTGAAAACATCATGACTTTTTCAGGAACAACGTATACAAGTTGAACTTTATAGGAATATTTGTTATTCATTATATTTGCGGGACCTCTATGAAATTAAACCTTGAAAAAAATGGTCCCTATATTAACTGCAGTTTTTAGGGTTTTAGTATCCTAGCTAGTTAACTAAAAAGGTTAATTTCATACAGGTCCCTGCAAACATAGTGGATTACAAATATATTCTTACAAAGTTTAACTTTCATATGTTGTTCCTACAAAAGTCCTAATATTTTCAAATATGTCCCTCTAATTTATTATCATTAAAATACTATTTATTTTATAAGTGAAATGATCTTTGTGGTATCACAAATATGTCTCTCGAAACGTCTCAACTATTAATTAAAGAGGGGCAAAAAGGTCAATATATTCAACTTATTAACTAATTAGGGTTAAGTATTTTAACGATAATTAACTAATTTTTTCTAACCGTTAACAGAGACATATTTGAAAATATCAGAACTTTTGTAGGAACAACACATAAAAGTTGAATTTTATAAGGATATTTGTAATATTCACTATGTTAATTTTTAGGGACCTCTATGAAATTAACCCTAACTAATTAAAATGTGCTTCATTTTAGTCAAAGTTTTGCTTATATAGCTTTAACAGATTCTATTTGTCATAAATGGTATAGATTAATAAACTGTGTTAATTAAGTTTGGCCAAAATTTTTGAAAATAATAAAGTGCCAAAGTTGGGAGCTAGATTCAAATTCTCAAAAGAAATAGTTTAGGGACCTATTCCAAAATTATCTATAGTTAAAAGAGATTTCATTACAAAAGAAAAAAAAGAAAAAAGAATCTGCAATAAATTAACTTTTGCCAAAAATATAAATGAGATATATATATATAGTTGATAGCTAGGTTCAAATTAAAAACCAAAACAAAACATTAGAAATTAACATATTTTCAAATTAATGATCCATAGTTAATTAAGTGGGTATGAACACATTTAATTAGCTACTACAACAAAATATATTTTAGACGACGCTTTTTACACGAAGCATTTGCTGACAAGTGTCGCCAATAAACATATTTTTATCAAATATTTATATACATTTTCTGACGCTATATTAAAACGCTTCGTATATTTATCCCTATACGTTTATTTTATTTATTTTTACCCCGACGCTTTTACAAGCGTCGGGATTATTTTTACGACGCTTTAAAAGTCACGCTAATTATGATTTAAAGTGTCCTTAAATGCAAAATTTTTTATAGTGCATGCCAATAATAATAATAATAATCATAATAATAGTAAAAATAGATAATAAATAATAAAATGGGAGACAATTAAAAAAAATAAAACTAAAATAAAAAAAAAAAAAAACAGGTGGGGCAAGTAAAAGAGAAAGCGAAAGCTCACCTGTAAATGTGGTGACCACCAACTCGTAGTAGCATCCCTCCTCCACGTCGACGAGATCCACCACCTTTGCATTATTTTTATTATCATTATCGTTATCATTATCAATATTATTTTTCTCATTATTATTATTATTATTATTATTATTATTATTATTATTATTACTATTACTATTCTCATTATTTTCATTAATGTTACCATCACCATTACACTCCAAAGCCTCGTCTCTCTCCTCCTCTTCGTTCTTCTCCACCTTTATGAACTCGTAGAAGCACATATTGGGAAGCAACGTGTAAGACACATCCCCGGGGAGATCCAATGGCCTCAGATTGATCCCAAAGTAACACTCCGACGACGCGTACATCGTCGAAACCAACGGTAGTCCCCCTCCGTAGAACTCGAGCAGCGGTACGTATTGCGCCATCGAACCCGTTACTATAACGTCTATGTACTTGGTTCTCGGCCATAGTCTCTTGACTATCCCTTCCCACGGCTCTTTCGAGCACTCTTTCGCGATCGACGCGGCGAGATCCGGGTTGGGTTGGTGTAGGACTCGATGAGTGGCGTCCCGACAGGAGGGGTCGGCGATCCGGTCGCTCACGGTGCCGGTTCTGATGTCGGAGCACAGCTCTTCCCAGTGGTCTTCTAAGAACTTGAGGGCGCGGAGGAACGCGGAGGCGAAGACGGCCCCGACGCGGAGGACGTCGGAGCGCTGGGCGAGGCCGCAGAGGAGCTGGCAGTACATGCTTTGCTTGCTGTCTGCGCAGAGGATGGTCTCGTCGGGGCTCGTGTAGACGTTGAACCGGTTGAAGGGCCGGTCGCGGAAGTGGCGGCTCTTGTAGTAGCTGGTGAGGACCGGCCTCGCGGTCAGGCCCGAGGGTGTGCTGATCTCGGGCTTTATGAAGAGGAGGTACATCCCTTTCCCTCCGTCGAGCCCGTCCACGTACCTGCGAATTTCGCCCGATATCGATCCAGTGTTAAGACTATTTCTGAGCAATTTAACTTCACGTTACTTTAAACTTCTTCTAAGATCATGTATGTGTTACCTCTCTTTTATCAAATAATAAATTATCACTTGGTCGATCATTTCTTATTAAACCAATTTGTGGATGGGTATATATATATATATAGCACTAATTATATAAGAGTTAATCGATCCGTTCTGTGAGGTCATGCATGGGTTCAATTTTCTACAAGTGATGTATATATATATATATACTTCCACGCTTAATTTCCTGTCTATATATATGATCCTTCTCTGACAATTGCGGAGCGTAGGTTTAAGACTATTAATTATTTATGTGTTATTAATTTCCGGGTATAAGATGAATCTTGTGGATATATATATATATATATATATAAGAACTAACAAAGATCACCATGAACAAGCTAGCTCATTTTCTGTGATCACTGTTGCATATATATATATATATATATATATATATATATATATATATATATATATATATATATATATATATATATATATATATATATATATATACTACTACTACTCTTTTATATGGAAAGCAAGGGATAGAATAGAATAGAAGAGAAGAGAAGAGAAGAGAGAATGCTCACTGGTTCATCACAGGGATTAGAAGGTTGTACATAAAAGTCTTTCGATCGAGATCTTCTTCGGTGGAAGGCATCATCTTTGGCTGGCCCCCTGAAGGCCCAGAGCTGTGCAAAAGGATCGATTCAGTGCAGAGGACAGAGATATATAGATATATTAGTATATACTAGAGCTAGAGAAATTAATGAGAGTAGATACTTATATGTAAATACATACTATATATATATATATATATATATATATATATATATATATATATATATATATATATATATATATACCTTGTGAGGAGCTCTACAATTGGTTTTGAAGAGATTATATCAGATGGTTCGCCGTTGGCGATCCGCTCGATATAAGGCTTGACTCTATCGTAATCGACAATAGGTACTCTCCGCCGGAAGAGGCTGCGATCGGTCCCGCCATTAAGGAAGCCATGAAGATACTCAGTGTTGGCATTTCCTGTTAAGATCTCCTTTAGAACTTGTTGTTGGACTTGGCCTGCATTGGTGGTTAGTTCCTCTATGAGCTTCATGGTTCCTGGCCCATCATTTGGATCATTGTGGGGTATCATAGTTGATTCTAGTTAGAATGGTTGTAGAGAGAGAGAGAGAGAGAGAGAATAAGGGCTACTTCAATGAGAGAGAAGGATATGCTTTCATGGCCCAGAGAATGAAGAGATAGACAGATAGATAGATAGATAGATAGATAGAGAGAGAGAGAGAGAGAGAGAGAGAGAGAGAGAGAGAGAGAGAGAGAGAGAGAGAGTATGTATATGTCTAGCAAAGGAAATGAAGAGGTAAGAAGATATAAAGGTATTGGCACATTTCTTAATTAAGGATCTGACTCTCTCTACACTGTTATGCCTTGGGCTCATATATAAGCAACCATTCTCTCTCTCTCTCTCTCTCTCTCTCTCTCTCTCTCTCTCTCTCTCTGATTTGGGTTTCTGCTTCTTGGTAGCTTCTGATCAAGCAAGGGAGAGGGATAAATAAAGAGGTGGTGTTTTGGGTTGGAATTTTAGGAATTGATGCATCTCCAACAGATTTATGGGAAAGAGGAGAGGAGTGTTGGGGGGGGAAGAGAGAGAGAGAGAGAGAGAGAGAGAGAGAGAGAGAGAGAGAGAGAGAGAGAGAGAGATGTTATGGAGGTCCTACACATGTGCAAAAGTCTGGTAGCTTGTGATTAGATGCAGCTATTATGGGTCAAACCTCATGGGAGTTTTTTAATACAACCAATACATAGAGCCAAAAACCTTATCAGCTCTTCCTGTGTCACCAGATTTTACTACACTTGCATTACTTTTAGGGCCCAAACAGTAACTTAGAACTTTGAACAAACTTGCTTCAAAAACACTGATTTTTCAGTACATATTTTTATCTTTTTGGGTATTATTAATTTAGTCCAGAACTAGGAGTGCAGATTGAGTATATATATACCTATATACATGAAAATAGAACTAATTATGAAAATAAGATAAATAACAGTTTTGCAGTGCCAAAACAGTTTAAAATTTTTAGATTTGAAAGTTCATTTTAACTTTTATAATAGTAATGACGTTTTAACACGAAAAACCTGGCCACTGCTATTCAATATAGAAAATTCTTTTTTCTGCGTTTTTTTTGTGAAGTAATTAGGAATTGTGTCTCCTTGTTTGAGCCTTGGAGTCTCTCTATCAGGATTTATTTTTTTTCTTTTATTAAACAAGGAGGACCCTATTTGAGAGAATACAGCGTAAACGGATATATAGTAGAGCGCAAGGAGTATGCCCCCCTTTGTGGCTCACAATCCTTACAGAATAGATTTCCAGAGAACTACCTCTGAGACCACTTTGTTGTCCACAACCCCACATCCCATTTCACGATTGTCAAAAATTCTAGAGTTACGTTCTTTCCAAATTTTCCAACAAGTCGTCGCGAAACAGAGATCGAAGGTAAATTTGAACTCAAGATCTGAGCCTTTTCTTTACTATGCCTTACTGCTGAGAATCCCAGTAGTTTGATAGATAGGAAAAATAAATTATCCTAGAAATCAAGCCATAGATGAAAGATGACTCAAAAAGAGAGAATTGTATTGAGATTCAGCTCAAAAACAAAAGTACCAGAAACAAGGGGAGTATTTGGCAGTTTGTTTGTGTATGAGCAGTGTCACCAAACTGCTTCTTTAGAATCATGCCCTTCTTATTAAATCTATGTCTCCCTAGCTATAAATTGTATATATATATATCCTGGCTTTTGACCATAAAATTAATTAACCTCAAGTTTGTTTCTGTTTCACATTCATAAATTTAATTATGTGACCAATTAATGTAGAATATTTACATCTAAATATAGATATAATAATATTATACACTCTGCAATTAATTTGGCTTGAAAAAAAAATAGATTTGGAAGTACAAGTTTAGTGCAGTTTGTTGCTGCACTAAGATTGGTACCTTTTTCTGACTTATTTCTGATAGAGTAATTAAGCTTCAAGATTCAGCTTTGTCCAACTGTTAATGCTTGTAGTACTAGTCTCTATCAATCGAACGTTTAGAACAAAACACTAATAATGAATCCAACTAATGGGGAACATAACTTTGCAGTCAAAATGGAATGTCAATTAAATTCATGTGGCAGCTGTAATGATGTCCACATTGACACATTTTTTTTTAATCTATAAACAAATTAAGCTGCAAAGTGATCTCATTCCACAAGTAATCTTATTTGCTAAGTTTATTTTCTTCTGATCATTCTTAGTTTATTACACCCTTGGTGATGATTTGTGCATATCATGATAGCAACTAAATGTAAAAAAAAGTGAATAGATGAATGGCGCGAAGGACTTTCGTGGTTTGGTCGCTTTCGCGTCTACATCGTTAATTAGCTACTGCGGGTGATCACCATTTTCATCATGATAGAGGGGAAATTTGGGTTGGTTTAAATGAGCGATTCTCGCGCCCTATGGCGGGAGGCTATGTTAAGCCGAGTCATGTTCGAAATGACGTGAGGTTGGGTGGGCTGAGTCATGTTTGAAGTGGCGTGAGGCTGGTTGGGCCGAATCACAATCGAAATCCGTGGACGCTGTATCTGGACACTTTAAATGAATTGGTTGCGTATTTCTAACAGCTTGAGTTTTTGGGATTAATGGTTAGCGCCGACGATCCGACACTTGTGTGCTCTTCTTGGTGTTAGCTCACTCCAAATTTCACGAAAGAGAAGTATATAAAAAACCTAGCTCTCACGTAAACCCTAAGCTTTGTGCAATTTCAAAACAAAATTTAGAGTTTAATTCTGATTAATTATATATAGAACAAAAGGAATTAGATTAGAACAAAAATGCTCATTTTAAATCTCTTGATCTCTTTGAAAGCTTTAAACTCTTATCATTTTTTTAACTCTGAATCTGACTCAAAAGTTACTTGTGCCAATAATCCTCAAACCTGATTTAAGAACCTTCTAATCACTTTTGAGAATATATATATATGTAACTTGAATTAATCTTGTGTGTTAAATCACATCATATCCCATGTAGTAGTCAACTCTCTTCATGTGGTGTTAGTTGTTACTTTACCTTCTTTCGGTTCTTATTTAGTGTATAAATTAATTAACTACATGCTAACACATGACTACAAGACATGGTGTAAGTAGTGAATAGGTGAATTGAGTTGTTTGGTAGTGATTGAATGAATAGAAGTGGAATCTGCTTGATTTTTTTTCTTGTAATTTTTGGGATTAAATAATTTGTTGCAAGGGTGTCTTCTATAGGGGACAGGGAATCCTAGAAAAGGGCAGGAGAGGAGGAGGAAAACAAGGGAGAGAATAATGCATGCCCAATGCCAAAATATAGATTACTATTAAATGCCCTAATTGGATGCACACACACACACACACACTCTCTCTCTATATATATAGCTAGTACACCAGAATCCTTTAATTCTATATGAGCGTCACTCTATAAAATAGTACTCGTTAAGGTCTATTAATAATAATTACAGTGGTTGATATATGCGACTCACACAGCAAGATAAAAGTCAGGCAATGTACGTATTAAGCATTTTAAGTGGTTTAGGGAGGTTCATCCTTTCTTGTGACATACTAAATTAAGTTTGGTAATCCATGAGTGCATGCGAAAGTCGTACTATTCCACCTTATAATTGCGGTTATCGATCTTTCTAATAATAAGTCGCAACAGGTACCATTTGGCAGCTTGTAGTAGTTGCAAGCCAAAGCTACATGTGCACAATAAATTGAAACTTATGTAAAGTATATATAGTAAGCTGGGAGTTGTCCATTGGTTATGCGAAAATCGTAAGCTAATTATTGGTGTTCAAACATATATATTAAGTCCATGAGAAGTGAAAGTACCATGAGTATGTGTTGATTAAACCTTTTCTTTTTCAATTCTAAGTTATGTGTATGTGTAAATGACTTTTTTTTTTCTTTTTTTTCTTTTTTTCGCTTCAAGAAACAACCATGCATTTTGTTCGCAGATGGAATTAAAATGATTGATAATTAAATTTCTTTGAAATTTTCGTCGTCGCTGGTTCTCTTTATAATTATTAATGCTATGACTCTATGCGCAATAATTTTCTACAACGACTTCATTTGTGGATGTTTTTTTGGATTTTTTTTTTTTCACTTATCATAACAAAAATGACATGCATTTTGATCAATTCTCATTGTGATCAAGTATATGCATGATATGCTATTCAAACAAGTTAATTTAGAGATTGGTTCCATTCCTATTGAGTCATTGTATAGACTAGATCCTAGATTCCACCTCCTCTCTTTAGCCTTTATGTTTGATGCATCAAGAAAGAGTAACATCAACTTGTCATCCAACATAGCTAACTCTCTTTTTTTTTTTTCCTTTTTTCTTTCTTTTTTGAGTAGGCCAAATTTGCAAACATTTAGTACTAGACACAAGAAAGTTTGTGTTTGACCACTTTTTTCATTCCTATGTATATAGCTAGTGTGATTTATTAAGAATAATATATATATAGGGTCCGGCTACTATACTATTACGAGTACGATCGCTCTCGTACTCATAAGTTGTTTTCGATGATAGAGCTTTCGAATCGACGATCCACGCCGTTAAACGTTATTTACAGCATTTAAAACTTCTAGAAATAAAATTTTATAATTTTTCGACATTATTTACCTTACGATCAAGAGGTCACAAATTTGACAATTTTTAACCGGTATGGGATACTTGCTAGTTTAACGGTGTAAAAGAATCGGAATTTGTTGAATTTTTGTTAGAAAATTCTATTCACTACATAGATAAAGATCAATAACTCCGATCTTGAATTGGAGGATCCTATCATCCTTTTTTAGGACGTCGTTCGATTTTGACCGTTCATTTTATGGCTACTTGATGGACTTTATTATGATTTTGAAATTTACAAAATTTATTTTTTAGAAGTTTCAAATATTCTGGATCATATTTAACAAAGTGGATCGTCGATTCGGAAGCTCCATCATCGAAAACAACTTATGAGTAGTATGACTCCAATACTCATAATAGTATAAGTAGCCATGGCATATATATATATATATATATATATATAGTAGCCATGGCATATATATATATATATATATATATATATATATATATATATATATATATATATATATATATATATATATATATATATATATATAAGTCTACTATCCTATTAATAGGATAGGAGCACTTGTCCTATCGCTTTTTAGTCTTTAGATCAACTCTTTTCATCATTCTAACCATTGGATTAAATATTATAATCCAGTGGGGACCACTCAATCCTAGGGAGACCATTCAACTCTAACCGACTAATATCATCATAACCCTACAATTTCTCATCCAATGGTTCAAAATTTGATAGGACAAGTGCTCCTATCCTATTAATAGGATAGTAGCCCTAGCCATATATATATATATATATATATATATATATATATCATGCTATTCAAACAAGCTAGAGATAATTCCTCTCCTATATATTGAGAGTGCATTATGGATTAATTGGATCCTAGATTCCTACCTCTCTATAAGCCTTTATGTTTGATGTACCAAAAAAGAGTGACCATCAACCAATATCCAATTTCACTAACTCTTAGGACAGACTCAAGAAAGATGATGTTTTTGAAAACTTTCTTTCACCAAAAACATGCAGACAAGCTAGCAAGGACACTACTCTCTCTCTCTCTCTCTCTCTAGATCTCTCTCTCTCTCTCTCTCTCTCCATTGTTGTTCGTACCCGGTGCATCCATATATTTGTGCACCATTCGTATATCTACGCGCTCACTATCTCCATCATCTCACTTTTCAACCCTACTATTCAGCGAGTTGTAACTTTTTATCTTTCAAAGAAAGGTAGCATATTATCTGCTTCATTTATTTTTCTTAAAAATAAACTTACTTAGAAATTTATAACAACTAGGCTTCGAATTTGTGATCCTCGGGCATTTTCACCACTTGCACTAGTTTATTTAAAATGTGGATGCATGTTTTGATTTACATTATCAGAGATGGAGTAAAGAGCAAATGGATAGGCAGTGGGTAGATACCAAATTTCAACGAAAATGAAATCTTTCAGGTGTCGTATTTGCGGGTAATTGAACAAATATCGAATAAGATAATGCACGATAGTTCACATAATTTTCTTTTACTACTCTTACATTGGTCCATGTTAAATATGAAAATACACCATTCTCTAATAGCTTAAGTTTTTACAGTACGTACAACGATTGTTTCGTATTATTTCACAGTAATCCATGCAACAATTTGTTCTATAGATCTCTCTCTTTTTCTTTCTCTCTTTGAATAGTTCAAACCTAGGTATATATAGCTCTAGCTTCTCCTCGGCAAAAGGCCGGGAAACAAGTTGAAGACAAAAGGGCCAACTCTTTGTGCAAAGCCATAGATACATATATATAGGATCCCTACTTAAGATCCCCACTGTCCCTAATGAGAACCACAAGCCTTTTAGAACCTAATTGAAGGTGTGACACAATGATCTACCCTATATATATATCCATGCATATATATTTTTGTTAAGACACCAAAGATCCATATAAAAAACCATGAGAGAGAGAGAGAGAGAGAGAGAGAGAGAGAGAGAGAGAGAGAGAGAGAGAGAGAGAGGGGTTGGACCATGATGAGTTGGTCAAATAGACACATGCAATTACAAAGGACACTTTGCTCATGCATCACACAAAGGGCAACCTTGGAGAGGCCACAAAAGGCACCTAAAAATTTAAGTAAAAAGAAATGTCGTCTAGATGTAACACTAGCTATATATATATAGTGTGCATGGTGTCCATTAAATTTTATTAATTAGATGTATAATACAATTTAAACTATGAGAAAGGAATTAATTTTCATATAAAAATTGATAATAAAAATTGATCTTTTAAAATTAATTATGAGATCATGTATTATAATTTAATATATAAGCTGAAAATAAATTTGAAGTAGAGAAATTAAAAATAATTTAAAATATTTATGGATGGAGAGAAAAAAATAGAGAGAGAAAAAGGAAACAAAGATAGAAGAGAGATTTTGATAATGTGATTGAGGTAAAATTATTTAATTACCTGTATATATATATTAAATTAAAAGATCAAAATAACTTTTCTTGGGGTAGCTGGTAACTGGTACATCTCTCAAAGTGATTTGCTATTGCAAGTCACAACTTAAAAGAAAAATTAAATCTTAGCCATAAAATAGAAATGAATAAACGATTTAAAAATAACTAGTATGAAAACGTACTACGTACTCTTAGGAGCCGTTTGATTAGATATAATTACAAATGCAGCGTAAATGGATATGCATGTAGTTGAAAATATAGCAGTTACAACTGCATGCATTATGTTTGGTTGGATGTAGTAGAAAATGTTGCAACTACAAATTAATAATTTGTTTAGTTGCATGAGAAATATGTTTTAAAATTTTATCATTATATATATATATATATATATATATATATATATATATATATATATATATATATATATATATATATATATATATATATATATATATATAGTGTTATGCTATCAATAGCACGAAGACTTCTCAAGTTTTCCACCGTTAGATCCACCCTTTGATAATTTTCACGTTAGATTATACTATTCAACCAACCACTCACTTAACTCTAATTAAGGGGCCACATCATCCTAACCACACATCTCTCAATCCAACGGCTAAAAACTTGGTAGCACCAATGACTTGGTGCTATTAATAACATAGTAGCCTGGTTCTATATATATATATAGACCTAGGTATGCTATCAATAGCACAAAGTGTTTGGTGCTATTAGATTTTTTTCGTCCTTGGATGAAAAAATGAATGGTTAGGATGATGTGGGCCCCCTAGGGTTAAGTAAGTTATTGGTTTAATAGTATAATCTAACGGGTGAAAATAGTCAAAGGGTTAAATCTAATGGTGGAAAACTTGATAGCACTAAACGTTTGGTGCTATCGATAGTATCCCAAATTTATATATATATATATATATATATATATATATATATATATATATATATATATATATATATATATATATATATATATATATATATATATATATATATATATATATATATATATATATATATATATATATATGGTGAGATTACCTCCAATATAAAAAAAAATTTATATTTCGTTTAAAAAATATTTAAAAAGACAAGATTACTTTTTGTTTAAAGTTACTTCTCCAACCACCGCATTTGCAACTACGGCCAAATTAGGCGTAATTCCAACTGCATTGGATCTCCTCATGCGCTTCTAATGCGGAATTAAAGTTAGATATATCAAATCAAACACCGAATTTGTATTTGCATATAATTACAACTACTGTGCAGTCAGGGACGGAGCCATGTGAAGGCTGAGGGGGCCATGGCCCCTCAGACTTTTCATAGTTGCGTAATAGTCCTTTACATATAAAAAATTTAAAGAATATAATTTTATTTAATCTAAAAAATATATTGATTGACCTATCTTTTAAAAAAAAAATTGGCGCTAACATAGTGCTCTCTCAACTCTGAATTTATTTTTATTTTTTAAAAAAACTTCAAATACCACCCACGTGGTTTCACACTTTCTCACTTTAGTACCATGTGGTTTAAAGTGTATCAATTTAGTGTCATGTGGTTTTATTTTTATTTTTTTATTATCGATTTTATTATTATTTTTTCGTTAAATTAATGACAAAGTTAAAACTAAAGGATACTAAAATGAATATTTGATAAACCTAAATAGGGTATCTAAAGTTTTTTGTATATAATTTAATAAAATATTAACGAAAAAGTTGATGAAAATATAAAAATGAAACCACATGACACTAACTTGATATACTTTAAACCACAAGGTACTAAAGTGAGAAAGTGTGAAACCACAGAGGTGGTATTTGAAGTTTACCCTTATTATTTTATTTAGTACCTTCATAACTTCTAATTATTTTAGATAATATTTTTATTTAATTAAATTAAAGATTATATTAAAGTTAATAGCTCTGTCAACTAATATTAATCAATTAACACAATTGTATTTACTAAAAATTAAAAAAATCAAATAATTGACTGAATTATTATTAGATTTAGTAAATTTTAAAATTATTTGAGTAAAATGATATAAATAAAATATTTAGAAGTTAAGTAAGTATAAATAAAAAAAGTGTAATGCTTTTTTACACTAATTATTTTGTAAATATATTTATTTGTTAAAATAAATCTTGTTTATTTGTTAAAATTTTGATTTGTATGTATCTTGGCCCCCACTCAAGATCGAGTCCTAGCTTCGTCCCCGTGTGCATGCAGTTGCAACTACATCCAATCAAATCAAACAGCTCCTAAAAATAAAGGGGGGGAAAAAAAAAAACTTTAAATGTGGAAGCACTTTTCATGATAGTTCATGCATCAAGTCCAATAACCCAATAAGATGAAACATATATATATTGGCTAGGGTTTTAGCCAAGGGACCACCAATTTAGCTCTCCAATTTATTGTACTATGATGCACCAGTTGCAACATCTTGTCTTAGGGACCACAAGGCATTTTGTGAGATCACCATCTTTTGTGCCTCCTTTGAGGATGCATTTTCATGAATATTATCCTCAAAAGCAATACTTAAAGGCTAAAACAGCTTGATTAGCATCGCTAATATGATTATTATAAGGCATATATATTTAGCCCTTTAAGATGCCATTTAGCTAGGGCTACACCAATACAATAGCCTAGCTATATAGCCTTAGCAACTTGAGTTATAGTGAGAAATTAAAATGGTTGTTAATTTTTTTTAATCATTCGACGTGTCGATCGAACTCGCCAGATCCAAGAACTAACTATAGGTTAATAGAAGAAATTAGAAATAAAACCCAACTTGTTATATATGGATCATAGCGGTAAGTTTAATAGATCAATAGTGTTGTATTATTTCTAGAGTTCTATCATATCGATATTTTAGATAATATCATAATCAATTTTAGTTAATTGATTCCCTTATTCTCTGAGGTCGTGAGCTTAAACCTCGCCTGTAACATCTTATTAATTCGTGACGCCTCGCTTCCCAGATGGTCATCCATTCTAGAACTACTGTAGCCCTAGCACCCTTAACCCTTTTAATCTAACCACCGCACAAAATGTTCTAATCGAGTTAAGAGGTTTAGCATATTATACTCTATATACAAGATTAGTTCAAAACTTGGGGGTGTCACATTCCTCCCTTCTTTAAACTCCGACATTCTCGTTAAGTCGAAAGTAAAGTACCAAAAGTGACACTTTAAAGTAATGTTTTATTAGTTGTTTACTTTGCGAAAGTGAATAAGAAAGTCATTCTATAAAAGTGGGTTAATAAAGTGAGTTATAACTAAATCATGATCAAATTTGAATTTAACTTTGAACATGAGGTTATATTTGATTTTAACTTTAATCTTTGAATTTATTATTAAAGTTAAATATCACATTAAATTTGCATTAAAATCATGATCAAATTCTAAATTTTTATTTGTAAATTCAAACTCAACATAAAGTTCTTAAATTCAAATGTGTGACTTTATGTTCAAATTTATATTTCTAAATTTTTATTTTTATTTAAATATGAATTCTAGAATTTAAATTTAAATTTTAATCGAATTATTTTTACCTAGGAACTTCAATTTGAACTTTGAATTCAAACTGTTCCAACTATAAATTCAAATTCGATTGAAATTTGAATTTAAAATTTAAATTTTATGTTGAAATTAAAATTAAAATTAAAACTTGTTAGTTATATTTAATTTCAATAATGACTTTCAATTCGAACTTTGAATTTGAATTATGAATTCAAATATTCAATTCGAATTGTGATTTAATTGTAATTTTAATTTTAATTATTAATTCAAATTGTGCATTCATATTGAATTCAAAATTTAAGATCAAAAAGTAAATTAAAATATGATTAAAAATATAAATTCAAATTATGAATTCAAATTTGAATAAATATTTTAGTTTTTGCATTGAACTTTTATTTTAAAATTTAATTTCAGTTATGAGTTATAACTTAAAATTGAAATTGTAAATTTAATTTATATCTTAAATTTTAATTCTAAGATCAACTCAAATTTATGTTTAAATTTACATTCTAAAATATAATTTTGAAATTAAAATAAATGTAAATATAAATTTTTAATTTAAATTACAAGTATAAGTCACTTTTTATATTTTCACCTCTTTATATATAATTGAATATTCAAAATTATAAAACTATAGTTTTTCATATTTTACTTTATAGCCAAACAAATAATCGAACCGAAAAGTTACTTTTGTAAAAATAACTTTTTTAATTTAGCCACTTTTGAGCGACCATATATGCCCTAACCTCAAGTATTTACAAGCACCAGATGATGTGAAACTCGTCTCGCTAGTATTAGCAAACCTTATTGGGAGCCGTACTCCACCCACAATGATAGTCAGTAGGGGAGCTGTGCTCTACTCGTTGTATAGCACTAGCTCAAGCAAGACTCATTTCACACTTTTGACTGGTGATTGACTCTGATACCTACTGTGACACTCGGCTTCTAGGGCGATCATCTATTCTAGTCATAACACGCTTAAGCAAGACGTGCTCTACCCGTTGTATAGCACTAGCTCAAGCAAGACTCATTTCACACTTATGACTGGTGATTGACTCTGATACCTACTGTGACACTCGGCTTCTAGGACGATCATCCATTCTAGAACTATTCTTGTCATAACACCCATCGCTCTCTTAACCTCTCGGATCTATACACCATCCAAAATATTATAATCGATTTAAGACGTTTAGTCTTATTATACTTTATATATAGGATGATTTAAATCCTAGGGTGTTACACAACTCCAATATCATATTTTAGTAGTGGATTAAATTCCTATTTTTTACCCTATCTATCAAATATATATGAGTGGGTCCTGAATAAATCGTTTCCTATAAGATCAATCTTAATTTAGCTAGGTAACAAATGATAAAGTAAAATAGATCCACTACAAAAAAAAAAAATGTTAATATAAGAACGCTTTTTAGACGACGCTTAGGAGAAGCGTCTCCAAGCGTTTTTACAATATAGAAAATACCGACGCTTCAAAAAGCGTCGTTATATAATATCAAATAATTTATTAAATAATAATAAATTTTATTATTATTTTTAATTTTTCGACGCTTTAAAGCGTCCGGATTTTTATCCGGACGCTTTAAAGCGTCAGAATGTATTTTACCGACGCTTGGTATAAGCGTCAATATATACGTGGCGACTCTTCAGTTGCCGACGCTTTGACCGACGCTTTCAAAAGTGATGTTGAAATATATTGGGACGCTTTTAAGCATCGTTAAATATATATATAAAAAAAAAAACGTTCTTAAATGTAATATTTTTTGTAGTGAGAGTTGTTAAACACAAAAAAAATAGAGTTGAAAAGAGACCAAAAGAAGAAACAATCACATGGTGGAATTCAAAAACGAGTGTTTGAAACACTAAAATATATATTCCAAACCTTCCTCCAAGGAGTGGCACATGAACCAAGGCTTATGAATTAAGCAGATGGGTCTCCAAGACTTGCACATGGAACACACTCCATTTTTTTGGCAGGTAAAAATTGCATGAAGACCCCCAATTATATGCCATTTTGAAAGAGGCCCCTCAAAATTATTTCTCATAATTATTTTTCTTTGTAAGTCAACACCTAATTAATGTAATTAAGCTTTCCGCCGACCAATCGGAGCGAATTGAATTATTAATGGACCAGCTCTGATTTGTTGAGCAGAGCTAGTTAGACAGGATCTAAAACCTGCAGCCTCACTGCTATTATGAATCTAATTTTGATCTGAAACTGTTTGGTTTTTTCTATTAATCATTTTTTGGTGCAATGATTAAGGAACTCTAATTATATATCCTTATTTAATTTGACTAATTAATTTGTTATTATGAATCTTTGCCAACTAATTATTCATTAATTGGTTGTTATATATATAGCACAGGTCGGATTTCGGGGCGGGTTTTTAAAATCTGAACCCGAACCTCACTATATACCAAACCCGAAATCTGACGACCAAAAATCGAAAATTCAAATCCGAAACAAGTATTGTTTTTTGTCATATTTCAAAATATATTATATTAAATCTAAATTTTTAAAATACAAATTCAAAACAAACATCAAATATTTGTACATATGCTATATAATTTAAAATCAATTCGGATTCGGACCGGATACGGACAAAATTCATACGTATTCGAAACTATATATATATATATATATATATATATATATATATATATATATATATATATATATATATATATATATAGTCACTTATCTTTTATGAGTATAGAGCCTCTTGTACTCATAAGTTTTTTGCCATTAGATCTACTCTTTAATTAATTTCACCCGTTAGATTATACTATTCAACCAACCACCCACTCAACTTGTGGGCCCACTATCAACCTAAGTAACCACTCTCATCCTAATCACTCATTTTTCATCCGAGCAGTGAAAACTTATGAGTAGTAGGTCTTCAATACTCATAATAGTATAGTAGGTGGCCTATATATATATATATATATATATATATATATATATATATAGAACTAGGCTACTATGCTATTAATAAGATCGTCATTGGTGCTACCAATTTATTGGCCATTGGATTGAGAGATGTGTGGCTAGGATGATGTGGGCCCCCTAGAGGTAAGTGGGGTGTTGGTTGAATAGTATGATCTACCGGGTGAAAATCATCAAAGGGGTGGATCTAACGGTGGAAAACTTGGTATATATATATATATATATATATATATATATATATATATATATATATATATATATATATATATATATATATATATATATATATACATTTAGCATAGGATAAATCCGCTTCGTTGCGTTCGGATAAAATTTCGAATATCCATATCAATTGACATCTCTACTAACAGATCGATCTTCTGAGTAACATAATATTAAACAGTCTCGTAAATCGATTAATTAAACAGCAAAAAAATAAATAAATAAATAAATAAATAGCAAAGTGTAATGGCAAGTTAAATGTCAATGCAAACATCCTATTGTTACCACTCTGGCCTTTTGCAGTAGCTAAAACAATATATTAATTGTTGGAATAGTCTTAAATATTATATGGTTAATTAGTTCTATCCCCCAAAAAATATATAAATTTAAATATGGTTATGGTGTTAGAATTATACTTAATTAATCTATATCTTAGTGAGCTAAGACCAGTATTAATGTTGACCAAAACCTTGTGGTCATTGATTGCTTACCATATATATAATATATAATTCTACATTATAATCAAATGCATCTCACAGTATATATATTTATATATATATATATTAAATAAACAATACTTGGAGGCTTAAGGTGCACAAAATATTGAAAGGCCTCAATTAATCCAACTGTTTGATGTTATATATACAATGCCTTATTGCATGAGGCTTAACGATAAAACTATGATACCCCACCTTTTCAGGGGGTCATCCATGTTAGGACTACTCTCGTCCTAACACGCTTAACTCTCTTAATTTTTTTTTGGCCTAGCCACCACCCAAAAAGTTTAACGCGGGTTAAGAGTTTAGCCCTATTATATCTTATATATAGGATTATCTGCGGTTTCACAATCTCCTCCCCTTTAAGTCTTGACGTGCTCGTCAAGCTCAGATTCAAAAGTATTAGGCCATGTGAGACTCATCTCGTTAACCTTGCCATTCCAACCCTGGCTCAGCCGAGACTCATCTTACACTTCTAGCTGATAATTGGCTCTAATACCAACTATAACGCCCCAACTTTTCAAGAATTATTCATTCTAGGACTACTCCCGTCCTAACACGCTTAACTATCTTAGCCTCTTGAGCCTAGCACCACCATTCAAAATACTTAAGTGGGGTTAAAAATTTAGTCCTATCATATCTTATATATAGGACTATCTTGGATCTCACATAAACAAGTAATATTTTTGGGCTTATTTGTAGCTACAAATATTGTAATGCACTGTTAAAATGCAAGTAATTAATCAAATAACCCCTTACCCCTAACATTAAAATAACTGCATGGATAGTCTCTATCTATAGCTCAGACCCTTTTCATTTAAAACACTTTAGTGCCCATACTAATATCATTAAAACTAGCTTTTTTCCATGAAGTAGGGTAAGTTACATTCTTATAAAATTTCATTTGGATCATCAAATTCTATGCAATTTCCATTTCATTTGAGTCATTGTTGCCACATGTAACTTGCGTCAGCCCTAGGATTTGGACTTCTTAATTCGGTAATAAAATTTCGGATAGTGATTAGGTTTGAGAGATTAAAAGAAATAAGCGTGTTAGGATTAGAATAGTTCTAGGATGGATGACACTCCTACGAAGCAAGGCATCACAGTTGAAAATAAAATCAATCACCGGACGAAAATATAAGATGAGTCTTTAGCCAAGGTTATACAGCAGGTAGAGCACAACTCCCCGACTAACAACCGTTGTCGGTGAAGTATGGCTCTACACAAGATCAGCTAAGACTAGTGAAACGAGTTTCACATTATCTGATACCCATGGATTTTTTAATCTGGCTATAGCAGTTTGGACGGTGGGACTCAAGAAATTAAAAGAATTAGGCATGCTAGGATTAAAATAGTTCTAAGATAGATGACCTCTCCTAGGAAGTAGGGCGTCATATTACTTGAGTAACAAAAAATGTATAATGACTGAGATTTTTTTTCTATAATAAGAATTAAATCCTTTGTTGACGATGTTTTTGTGTGTAATTTAATTACTAAAACACTCGGCGGATCTGGCATATCTTGGGATCAGATTTTTTTTTAAAAAAATTCTAATCATTTTCGCTGTGTTTTCAAACAATAAGGAATCCCGGGGCGTGACAAAATGATACTACGATATCTTCTAATCTTTTCCGCCGCTATGCCATTTTAAAAGTATAATAATTATCTGACTAGTACTTTTTCTCTCAAAGGATGTTTGATAATTATTAGCAATTAAATCATTTTCACTCGATAAATTAGTTGTCACGTAGTTTCTAAAATATGATGTGATAGCTAGGTACATTGCCTATTACTTTCCTATTCCGTTCAAAAAATTATTGATATTAATATAATAAATCACCAAATTAAAATAAAAATTATAGTTTATTTACTTAGTAGAACAAATTGAAGTTTAGCAATCTAAACAAAATTTCACAGAGAATTCATTGACTAATAATAGTGTTTACTAGTGTAGTAACCCGTGCGATGCAACGGGCAAATTATTTTTAAAAATATAAAAAATATTAATGTTATATATTTTTATAAAATTTGAAACAAATATATAAGGATACAAATTTCATATTTGATTTATTATAAACTATTCAAAATGTATAGACAACCTACATGTGTAAGCACAACAATTTAAAAATAAATTTAAATAGTATATGTTCACTACATATATTTCATAATCATGGATAAGAAGCAATATAATAAAAAATAATTTATATCAATATTCATAATAAATTAATACAATATCGGCAACTTTTCTTTAAAAAAAAGGGCTTTAGTTAAAACTACAAAAACAAAGATTTGCATAGAAGATCCTGATATACTAATTAAGTTACCCGGGCATTACGACGGAATGATACTATAGAATATAAAATATAAATAAAATAAAAAACTTTAAATATTTTGATTTGACATGGGGCTTTAATAAACACAAATATAAGATATAAAATAGGTATAGTTATAGATATAGTAAAATTTATAATTTCGGTAAATAAATTATACATAACAATAATAAAAAAAACAATAAAATTTTTTTATCCTATACACACCTTCATCGCACTATCGACATCGGGGAGACAAATTCCAATCTTACATCGCCTTCGTTGCTAGTATCGAGCTTCTTCTTAATCACAATCATATCAATTCCGTATAAATTCTTCTACATCCAGCTTTTTCTCCCTCACGACTCTAAATCTATCACCGTTTTCTCTTACCGTGCTCCGTCGTGATTCTTGGAAACCTAATTTCAATCAACACACAATTAAAAAAGAAAAAACAAAAGCTACAAAACATGAGCCCTTTTTGTGCGCTAAGAAAAAATAAAACAATATGAAAAAAAGTATGAAGAAACTTTATTTTACACATATATTAGAAAGATGAATTATTGAATAGAAATGAAACTATATAAACATATTAAAGATGAATTATTGAAAGATGAATTATTGAATGAACTATATAAACATATTAATTGATAAATGGAAGGTTAGGGTGATTGATGGAATCATGTAAACACATTAATTGAAAATGTGGAAGTTAGGAATATGAAACATTGGGTGAAAATGGGAGTAGGAAAATAAAAGAGGGATTATATTAATTGAGAGATTGGAGTTAGGAAGATGAAGTATTGGGTGGAGGAAATCATAATCATATTAATTGAGATGTGGGAGTTAACATATGGAGGTGAAAATGAAAGATGGAAAATATGAAAATATTATGTGACAAAAGTTGATATGTTAAAAAGTTGATGGGAAATAATGTATTTGTATAGATTTACTTGGATAATATATATTAATATTTCATCCTAGTTAGATTTAAAAATATTATTTTATAGCAAAAAGCCTCTATTTAAGCAGGCCTAGTTTATTTTTTAGTTTATGCCCACATGCATATTGGACTAAAATTAGGCCCAAATTAAGCATGCTTTGGGCCATTACCCTCACTAATCTTAAAGCTATATCTTTTGTTGTTTGATTGGATGGAGATATTGGAGATTAAAAAAAGAGAAAGGAAAAAAACGCTACAATAAAAAAGATTTATACCGACACTTTTAAATATATATATATATCAAAAAGTATTGCTAGCTAAATTACTGACACTTTTAAAAAGTGTTGCTGTATGTGGGGTCGCTAGGTATTTAGTGACAGTTAAAGAGTGTCGCTATAACCTAAAAGAGTCTGCTAATTTACCGATACTTATTTAAACATTTAGCAACCGTCGAAACTCTATTACGTTGGCTGCGGTGGCGGAGGAGGACGACAGGAAAGGGCTCTTCGTCTAGAATTTTAGTGGATTGAGTGAAGGGAGAAAGAAAAATGGTAATCGATTTTTTTTCTTTTCTTTTTTGTTTGTAATCGGACCAAATTGATGGTGTGGTGGGTTGAGTAGAATAACCTTTTATTTTTTTGTTGGATCATGCTTTATATTTAGTAATTAGTAGATATTTTTTAAAATTTATTACTATAAATGGAACTCTTATATAAAAGTGTCCCAAACATATGTCCCTATAATCTAATTCTGTTGTAGTAAAACAAGCAAACAAAAATTCAACAAATATTTGGTAATAATATGGTTAATGAAATATAAAGACTTAAGACCTAAAAATATATAGAAAGTATGAAATTCATTTGCTATTAGCAAGTGTTTTTTTTATTTATTATTATCAAATTTGTAGCAACAAACAGTTTGAAAAATAAAAATTATAATTCATTGATCTATTTGAATTAGTTTCTCTCTCAAAAAAAAGATCTATTTGAATTAGTTGATTAATTTATAATAAATAATTTGGTGAACTATTCGGACAATTAAGTATTCGTAAATTATTTGCTAAATTGCAATTATAAGCCGTGCTATTTTCTTTTGGAATAATTGTCTATATACCCCTCATATGTTTGAAAATATATAATTTATCCTTACTCTCTTTTTTTTTTTTCTAAAATGTCTCTTATTTTTTTCATCGTTATTACAAAATACCCCTACGCTTATCTCTGTTAAGTTAACTTGAGTTAAACGTGAGTTAAATATCTACCACAGTTAAAAAAAATTTAAAATGCTAATTTTGTACTTAACTTAAGGGCAAATAAGAAATGCTGGTAACGGTAGAAAGGTATATTGGAAAAGACCAAAAGTCAAAATACTTTCTGTGTCCCTGACTTTAAAGGCAAATAAGAAAGACAGTGATAGTGGAATAGTATATTTGAAAGGATAAAATAGTAATTTTAGAGATAACTGAGTTAATTAACATATTTTAACTCTATGGATATATTAGAAATATGTTCAAACGTAGTAAAGATATTTTCAATATTAGCATTCTAAAAAGGATAAATCAAAAAATCCAAAATTATTGGACATATAAGCAATTGCCCCTTTTCTTTTCTTTTTTCCCTCCACTTTCAATTCCATTTTGATATTTATTTGAAATTTTATTTAATACAAATATTATGCTTCAAAGAATTCTATGGCTAATGCTTGTTAGAATTAATTCCATTTTTAGACTATTCTTTTCTTATAGATATTACTAGATAATTCATTAATTTTATAATATTGAGTATTTATATATAAATTATATATTAAAAAATATAAAAAAAGATTAATAGCGTTTAAGTTAATTCTATGTTTTATAAATTTTAGTTACGAGAATCGCATAAAATATATTATTTAAATCTATAAAATTAAGCGATACATTCATATTTTTAAAGTCAAAGTATCATTAATTGATTCAAATCTAATATATCGAAAAATTGAATAGTCAAAACAAAATTTGGAAAGATTAAATTTATACTTTTCGTCCTTCAAACTATAAGAAGAGTGACACTTTAATTCTCGAACTTTAATATGTTATGATTTAAACTATAAGGCATGTGACACTTTCATCCTCAAACTTTAATCAGTTACGATTTCTGATTTGCAATAAGAAATATATCATTTTAGTTTTCAATATTTATTACTGTTATAAATATTATTTATTATTCGTATTGCTTTCACCCTTATTTTTTTTTTAATTCTTCTTATAATTTATTATTTTATTTTTATTACAATAAAATAGTTGCTTATTATTCTTTGGTTGTCTTTTTTTTTATATATAATTTCTTAATTTTTTAGGCCTTTTTGCATTAAAAAATTCACTTATTTTGGGCTTTTGCAAAATCGAACCATCTTTTTCGTTTTTGCAGATTCGGTCCACTTTTTCAGCAAACTGACCAAAATACGCTTTTGCCTTTTTCTCTTTCCTCTATTTTTTTTTGTCGTTTTTTTTCCTTCTCTTCCCAGAGGCGGCGAGGCGAACGCCACCCCTCCTCGCCCGGCGATGTCGCCCTCGTCCACTCCGGCGACGAGCCCGCCTTCCTCGCCTCCCCCGACCCCTCATTTTACCGCGTCCTTTGCTCGTCATCTCCGGCGTCGGCGTTGACGTCGAAGTCTCCGATGGCGAAGATGCGCCCGGCCTCGCACCCTCGGTCGTTGCCCTACCCGCATCGCGCGGCTTCACGGTCCCCCGGCATCCCCCAACCCCGCTCCATCGCCTCCTCCCCGTCGGAGACGACGAGCCGTTGTTTTCAATGTTTTGCTTCATCCCTGCTACCATTTAATCTGCAAAAACGATAAAGGAAAGAGAAAAACGTCGACGACGACGTCCAAGGCGTCGGCGTCGTCGTTGTCGTTGAGCTCCCGCGTCCCCGTCGCCTCGATTTTAAAATTTTTTTTTTGTTATGGTGTAATGGTGTAAAAAAAAAAAGAGAAAAAATGTGAGAAGGAGAAATTGTGCAATTTTGGATGAAATTGTGCAAATTTGGACGAAATGGTACAATTTTAGGTAAAATTTGCCCAAACTTGCACAATTTCGCCAAATTTTGCACCATTTCACTAAAAATTGCACAATTTCTCATTCTCATCCTTATTCTCTTTCTTCTTCTTTTTACACCATTACACTATTACACCATAACAACAAAAATATTCTAAAACCTAGACGGCGGGAATGCGAGGAGCTTGCCGACGATAACGCCGATCTTGAGGACGTCGTCGGCGGCGTCGAGAGGACGGAGGTAGGGGCGGAGGCGGAGAGGCGGGGGTCGGTGGGGAATATCATTTTTTATTCTCTTCTTCTTCTTCCTCTTTTTCATCCGTTTATTCTTTTTTTTTCTTTTTCCTTCTTACCCTCAATTTATTCTTCTTTTTTTTTCTTCCTCCTTCCGCCTCGAAGAGCTCTGGAGCCGCCTCGTGAGCTGAGAACCGCGAGCTCGCCGCGCGGCTCAGTGGCGCCGCCCACCTCTCCACGCTCCTCCCCCGCGACTCCGACTGTCTCCGGGCCGAGTCCGCATCCCTCTGTCTTCGTCTCCCGTTGGCACGCCGATAGAGAAGGAGGAGGAATAAGGAGTCCGCGGTGGAGCTTGTCGTTGAGCAAGGAGGGGGCGGAGCAGGCCTGGTCGGGGAAGAGGCCGAGACGGGAGAGGCGGGCTTGTCGCCGGCGACGTCGCCGGGAGCGGACGAGCGACGTCGCCGGCGGAGGTGGTGGCGTTTCGCCTCCGCCGCTCTCGGGGAAGAAAAAGAAAAAAAGAATTAGAGAAAAAAAGAGGAAAGAGAAAAAGTATAAGGGTATTTTTGTCGATTCTTGAAAAAGTGGTGAATCGCAAAAACGAAAAATATGGCCCGCTTTGCAAAAATCCAAAATAAGTAAATTTTTTATGCAAAAAGGTCATTTTTTTATTTTATTTATTTATTTATTTAATTTTATAAAATTATCTCGCTGTAGCGTGCGGATCCTTCGCCAGTTAAAATTATAAATAAATGGTTCATAATTTAAAATTTCATCAGTGTTTTTACCTTATTACAAACAATTTATGAATAAAAAAAAAAAGATAATTGTACCAAAAAAAAAAAAAAAAAAAAAGAAAAGAAAAGAAAAAGAAAAAAGCGACTTCGAAACCGATCACCCACTTCGGATCCAACATCTCACTCTTCTCGTTCTTCTTCCTCTTCCGCCTCTCCTCGTCGTCTTCCTCCAAACCCTAACCCTAATTCCTGATGCCCGCGGGTTTCCACCATGCCCCTCCCTGATCTCCTCCAAACCCTAACCCTAACCCTAATCCAAATCTCCCCTTCAAAACCCTAAACCCTCCCTTTCTCCCTCTTCGTCGTCTTCGTCGTCGTCCTACTCCAAGATGATGTCCGACGACCCCGTCTCCGGCCACCGCGCCTTCATCTCCTCCTCCGTGAGCGCCCCCAGCTTCCCCACCTTCGCCTCCCCCTCCTCATCCTCCTCCCCCCCCCCCGCCGCCGCCGCCGCCGCCGCCGATCGCCGGAGCTCCACCTCCTCCCCCCGACCTTTCCTCCGCCCCTCCGCCTCCTCCGCCGCCGCCGGGGCCGGAGCCGGGGCATCCTCGTCGTCGTCTTCCTCCTCGCGCCTCCTCCCGGCCCCCCCCTTCGCCTACAACGCCCGCGTCGCCCTCGCCCTCGGCCCCGCCGCCGCGTTCCTCCTCGACCTGGGCGCCGCCCCCGTCTTCGTCCTCGTCTCCGTCGGCCTCGCCGTCGCCTACTTTCTCGACTCCCTCCGCCTCAACTCCGGCTCGTTCTTCGCCGTGTGGTCCACCCTCGTCTTCTCCCAGCTCGCCTTCTTCTTCTCCGCCGGCGCCGCCTCCTTCCCCCTCCCCCTCGCCGCCCTCGCCCTCCTCCTCTGCGCCGAGACCACCTTCCTCATCGGCGTCTGGGCCTCTCTCCAGTTCCGCTACATCCACATCGAGAACCCCTCCATCGCCGCCGCCCTCGAGCGCCTCCTCTTCGCCTGCGTGCCCGTCGCCGCCCCGCCGCTCTTCACCTGGGCCGTCGTCTCCGCCCTCGGCATGCCCAATGCCGCCTACTACTTCGCCGCCTTCGCCTGCGTCTTCTACTGGCTCTTCTCCATCCCCCGCCCCTCCTCCTTCAATCCCCGGCCCAAGCCCGACGCCCACGCCCACGCCCCGCGCTCCGGATCCGATTCCGGCATCCTCGGCCCCCTCGAGTGCTGCCTCCACACCCTCTACCTCCTCTTCGTCCCCGTCCTCTTCCACGTCGCCTCCCACCACTCCTCCCTCTTCGCCTCCGCCGCCTCCGCCTGCGACCCCTTCCTCCTCTTCTTCGGCCCCTTCCTGTTCCAGCTCTACGCCTCCACGCGGGGGGCTCTGTGGTGGGTCACGAGGGACGCGCAGCAGATGCACAGCATACGGGTTGTCAACGGGGCCGTCGCAATGGTGGTCGTCGTCGTCTGCCTTGAGATTCGTGTCGTCTTCCACTCTTTCGGGAGGTACCTGCACGCGCCGCCCCCTATGAACTATCTCCTCGTGACGGTGACGATGCTCGGGGGTGCGTCCGCCTTGGGAGCCTACGCGGTCGGAATGGTTGGGGACGCCTTTAGTTCTGCGGCCTTCACCGCACTGTCCATTCTTGTCAGCGCCGCCGGGGCCATAGTCATCGGGTTCCCCATATTGGTGAGTTCTCAAGACTGCTTGATACATATTTTTGTTTGAATATGATCTATTATCTGTCGGCACTGTATGTTGAAGTTCGCTCTCCTTGAATCTAAACACTGATAACTCTTGCAATGGATATAGCAAGATTGATCATTTAATGGTTTTACTTGCCAGTGATCCTTGGATAGTGAATTACAAACTTGCTTGTAATGGTACATGTATTTGTATCTCTATGCTGGTTTTTTTTTTCCATTACAGACTTAAAAGTTTTGCTTTCAAAGGCTGTGTTCTTCGAATTAGTTACCTCTTCTTCTTCGAGAAGGATCCATGCTTCTGAGTAAATTGCATCTTTTGTTTGTTTTGCTTGCTAATTGTATGTCTAAAACTGCATGTGCCAGTTTACGCTTAATGCTTCACGCTTAATGCGTTTGACATAGCTTGGCTTTAGATTGTTTGTAGGGTATGCATAAGAAAGATTTGAAGGACAAAATAATTCTTGTTATGTATTTTCCTGATAACAGTTCCAAAGAATCGCTCTGTTGAAGAGTAGAGGTCCTACGTCTCACATTTTGGTTAATTCAAGCCTCAGATATGGGATAGATTATAGTTGGACTATACAATTGAAGAGAACAGTCTGGTGTATACTAAATTAACGATTCATAATAAGAAATTACATGTGCTTGTGTGGACTTAGCCTCAGGACTTTCCATTGGCGGAAGAACTCTTCATGTAAGAAACAAAATAATACTGAATGTTGGGACTGTTTTTGTAATTGAAGAATTTATGATTTATGACTTAAATTCTCGTAAGGAAAGTGTAAATTGGAAAAGAATTTTAAGATATTTAGGGAATTCATTCAGATGAGAGGTCAACCGGTCGGTCTACTGGTTCGTATTGACTGCAGACGGCGTCTTTGTTTGCTTGCACGCACTGTTTGATAGGGGGGCTAGTTCGATTGAGTCTTTAGTTTCAGTCTATCTTTCTAAATAAAAAATTTGCTTTGTGTTGTTTGCTTAACTAAAGGTCAATTGCCTGTAGCATTTGTCAACTTGTCATGTGGTTTCTTATTTACCTCATATATTCCATGTTCTGCAAAAAAAAAAATGTCTTTTCCTTCTATCCTTTTCTGCTGTTTTCTTCCCTTTTTCTTCAATGATTTGATTGTCGAACAACGGAAGATGGCCTCCAAAAAGTCCTTCAAGCAAACTATATTTAACTCATCACTTTCACAGGAAGATGATTTAGCATAATTCTGGGTTGAATACTAAACCATGGGCTCATTTAGTGGCAGCAGAGATGAGAACCTACAACTTCATTTTCTTCTTTGCTATTTCTTCACCACTCTTCGATCTCGTTCTATTGTTCGTCCTGTTCTTGTTCCAGCTATATGCCTCCGCACGGAGGGGCACTACGGTAGGTCATGAGAGTGGCAGAAGAAATTCGTAGGATAATGATTGTCAATGGGGCCATCTCTGTGGCAGTAGTCATCATCAGACTTCAGATTGGGTTTGTCATCAACATGTATCCACCATAGCTGCTGAGCTATCTTCTCGTTAGTATGACTGTACTTGGTTGTGTGGCTTATTTATGTCATTTACCTTGAAATCTTGTCCTTATCTGGTGTTATCCTCCACTTTTCCTCAAGTTTTATAATTATCTAAAAATTGGGAGTGTGGATCAATAGGCAACATAAGAGGAGGAGGAGGAGGAGGAAAAGAGCTGGGGGGGGGGGGGGGGTGGTGTTGGGGGTGACAAATGTTGCACTAAAACCAACAGAGAAATGAGAGAAAAGAGAACAAACACAAGGGGGGGGGGGTGGGTGGGGGTAGGGGGTAACACCTTTTTTCAAATGAACCAAATGTTGCACTAAAACCAACAGAGAAATGAGAGAAAAGAGAACAAACACAAACACGACAATAATACGTCCAACATGCCAATCCTCCTCCCGAGATACTTGGATTCCACTAACTTCAATGGTCTTTACTTGGGCAAGACCAAGCTACTAACTTCAATGGTCTTTTCTTGGGCAAAGACCAAGCCACTTACAGGTAAGGTATTTCTCTTTCAATTACAAGAAGCTTTCTAAACAATAAAGCTCACCTAGAAGTAGATCTCTATTCTCTATGAAACAAGGACCATGAAGGCCGTTTAAATATTCATTATTGGTAAACTAGCTGTTGTAATCAACAAAAGAAGGGGCCTTCACTTGCGGTCGGCTGTCCAGCAGCTAGTTCAGCTAGATAACTTCTCTTTTATGCATAATATGAACATTGTCACTCCAACAGTTGAGCGGCAGTTGACTATCTAGTGGCCATGGTCGACCAGAAGCTAGACAAAGAGTCTAGCTCTTTTGTTGCAAATTATACGGTCAACCGTCTGCAAATCCATGGTTCTCCAAGTCTACATCGACCGAAATTTTCTAGAAGCTCTGAATTGATGAAGAAATACGTTCTTGCTCTTTACTTAGCTTGGGTCGATTTGTCTCAAGCAAGTCAATCTGAAAACGACTTGTTACAGTTTATTAGTTCATGTTTGTTATCATCAAAATAAGTCTAGGTTTGAAACCTTAGGTTAGCTGAGAGGACTTCTCTTCTTGTTCCTTCCAGTCAAATTTGCGGCACTAATCATATCCTTACTTAAGCCCCATGAAAAAGTTGAAGATTTAGGTTTGATCTATTGAGTAGGATGAGTTTTGCAATGAAATGATATGTTACAATTAACTATCACCATGGTTGCAATATTTAGTAATTATTTACTACGAGTTGAGTATAATTAAGTAATTGTTAAGTATGCTAACTGGCATGATTATTCTCTTGCCTTTCATTTCAACAATTCATTTGTCATTCTATTATTTATTTTTTTTAATTACATGCTTTTAAATAGGAAGTACTATTGACATCTTGATCACTTTTACATGCATAAAACAATGTTTACCCATCAATTAACTTAATCTGGTTATAGTCTTCCTGTTTTCTGCAAGTTGACTGATACATTTACAACTAATATTGAGTTCATCTGTTCTTTACACAGTTCATCCCGCTTCCCATAATTTCTGGCTTCTATCTAGCGAGGTTCTTTACTAAGAAGAGCTTGTCGTCGTACTTCACCTTTGTTGCACTGGCGAGCTTGATGGTCCTCTGGTTTGTTGTGCATAATTATTGGGATCTCAATATTTGGATAGCAGGCATGCCTTTAAAGTCCTTCTGCAAGTATGTGGTTGCGAGTGTGGTCATGGCCATGGCTGTTCCCGGTTTGGCTCTACTTCCATCAAAGCTGCGGTTTTTAACCGAACTTGGTCTTATTGGTCACACATTATTGTTGTGCTATATAGAGGACCGTCTCTTCAACTATGCTACCATGTACTATTTTGGATTTGATGAGGATGTGATGTATCCCAGTTACATGGTTTTTGGCACCACTTTCTTGGGTCTGGCTCTTGTGAGGAGGTTGGCTGTAGACCATAGGATTGGACCGAAAGCTGTTTGGATCTTGACTTGTCTCTATTCCGCTAAACTGTCAATGCTGTTTATCACATCAAAGTCTGTTCTGTGGGTTTCAGCTGTTTTGCTGTTAGCTGTTTCTCCTCCGTTGCTTCTCTACAAGTACGTTCCTCTACCCATCTTTTATCTTTCTTTGATGAAAATAAGAATGTACAGTGGGGTATTTACATGTACGAATATTTACATGTATATTCGTGCAAAAACATATAATTTATATACTTTGGATTTCATATACACCCCTTGAAATTGTAGTCTTACAAAAGATAACCTTATCCTGATGAATAATCCATCCAATATATGGGGTTGTTGGTTTCGTATAAGAAAACGTTAATTAGAAAATAGAAAGGTATATATGTTAGAAATTAAGCCTTTGAAGGGCATTGGGGAAATTCCGATTTTACTATGTTATCTATATAAATAGGGAAATTTGCAGGTGTGAATATCTCACCCAATTTACTTCATTAATTATTCTTTGCTGTTTCTGATTCATATTTCTAGTGTTAGTTGTTGCTTTTAGAGCTTTATAGCATTATCAATTCCTGTTAATTGGTCCTTGTTTTTCTGTTTAAATCTTTCAGGGACAGATCGAAAGGCGTGTCAAGGATGAAGGTGTGGCAAGCCTATGCTCATGCATGTGTTGTAGCCTTTTCTGCCTGGTTATGCAGGGAAACAATCTTTGAAGCTCTGCAATGGTGGAATGGAAAGCCTCCATCAGATGGTCTTCTTTTGGGTTCTTGTATTCTTTTGACAGGAATTGCCTCTATACCAATTGTTGCTCTTCACTTTTCTCACGTCCAGGTACTTGCAATTCTTTTTTCTTTTTTTTTTTAAAGTGACTCTCATTTTTCTTTGTGCTTTGGAAGATGCTGAATATATAACCATAGGCCCTGTTTATTTACACTTGTATTTTCGTGCTTTCTCAAATTTAAATGAATATGGTTGAATATGTTGAAGGATGGCTGATTGATTGCACAATCTATACCCTTATTGTGTTTTTATGGCAACAGAAAACAAGAACTTGGTAACCTTTTTTTTATTCACTTTGCTTCTCTAAATAAGTCACCATTCTTCATCTAGTTTGAGTGTGTCGCATGCTAATAAACAATACCAAGAATAGAGAGAGATCATTTGTTAACGCAATCAATGACACAATTAGCAAAAGAAAAGAAAAACCGTAAACACAGCTTGTCGACTGCTTTCCTTGTGACAAATTAAGTACTGTGGGAATTCTAATTTTGCCCCTACAATGTTTTGTTACAGTTAATCCTCACAAAAATGTGAGAGACTGTAAAATAATTTATTATTTTCTGTAGTACTAATTCTGAAGAAATGGAAGTGGAGTTTCTTCTTCTTCATTCTCATTTTCTTTACTGTTTGGTGTGGAATTCATGGATGGTTCGAACTGAGATCAAGAAATAGCAAACTATCTTATTAACTACTTGTCTCACCGTGAATTTCAGTTGCATTCTTGTAAGTCAGTTAAAGAGTGAAGATAGTGTGCAAGATTTGTTTCTCCCTTTTCATCAAATATATGAATATATGCATTTAACTTTGTTCAAATGAAAATACAACATTTAGTGGATTAACTTGATTTGTTATGCTGTTACGAATTGTCCACTATTAACATCAGCTAGCCCTGGAATTGGGTAGTCTCCATGAAGGTTTTAAGTGCCCGTCGGCAGAGACCGTATTCACTGTGCCGTACTGTGCCGTACCATGCCAACAAGATACCGGCACGATACAGACCCCGTGCCGATGACACAGCTCAAAACCCTCTATTCTTTAAATTAGTAGATAATTTTCTCAATGAAGTTCAAAAGATGTAATAAAAAGATATAATAAATAGTTAGAGTATTTTGGTGCTGAAGAAAATAAATATTTCATGCTATTATGTGTCGGCACACAAGAATTTTGTTGACCGGCATGCATCGGCACGACTCGGCACGCACCGTGCCGACAAGTTTCCGGCACGACCCCGCGCCACGGCACTTAAATCTTTGATTTCAGCCTATTGAATTTTGGAATTCATGCGCTCAGAAATCATAGTTTTGTCTTCTTTTCAACGTAGCTCATTGAAATAGTTAACTGTTAAATTTAAACTCTTTGTTTCTCTTTGGAATTCGGTTTATCGTTTCACAATGCTCCTTTGCTTCCTTCGACAGGATAATTTTATGTATTTTGAAATGCACTAGCTTGTTGGGGTTTTTAATTGAAATTCATAATTGATTGCATAATGTGAATCACATAATTTTACTGCCCTACTTCTAGTTCTCATTTGACTACACATTCTTTTTTGTTAAAAAAAATAAGAATAACTTTTTATTCAGCTAAATGTGCTGGCAAGTGCACTTCTCTATTTGTGTTGTTGCAGCGTAGCTTGCATACTCCTCTTTGTAACAAACAAAAAATATCAGAGAAAGTGATTGCTAAATCGCCAAACGAATCATTGATGTATAGATGGCGGTTAATCAGATACGAACCGATTCATTCAAACAAATTGAATTGAATCTAAAAAACAAAAAGGAAAGGCATAAGAAATGAGGCCCCGGAATAATACTCTTTCAGTTTGTATATAGTTTTAGCTGCTTTGTTCTGATATAAAGCTTGTAGTAGCTTCATTATAACTTTTTTTTTTCCTGCAGTCTGCAAAGAGATTCCTCCTCCTCGTTGTGGCTGTCGGCCTACTATTTATATTAATGCAGCCTCCTATCCCGCTATCATGGGCGTTCCAATCTGACTTAATCAAAGCCGCACATCAATCCAATGACGATACGTCAATATACGGCTTTGTGACCTCTAGGCCTACATGGCCCTCATGGCTACTCATAGCAACCGTTCTACTCACATTATCCGCTGTCACTAACATCATCCCTGTTAAATACATTGTCGAATTGAGGGCTTTCTATGCTGTGGCTGTGGGAAGCACATTGGGCATCTATATCTGCGTAGAGTACTTCACCCAGGCCATAATTCTCTACCCTCTTCTCGTGGCGACCATTGTTTGTGCTTCAGTTTTTGTTGTATTTGCACATTTGCCCTCTGCTTCAAGCACTAGGGTTCTGCCATGGGTGTTCTCTCTGTTGGTCGCACTCTTCCCCGTTACCTACTTACTTGAAGGACAACTAAGAGCAAAGAGCTTTTCAGAAGGTGAAGAAGTAGATAAATTCACTACCATGTTGGCTATTGAAGGGGCCAGAATGTCACTTTTAGGGCTCTATGCTGCGATATTCATGCTGATCGCGTTAGAGATCAAGTTCGAGCTGGCCTCGCTGTTGCACGAGAAAGCCCATGAAAGAATTGCATCAGCGCAAGCCCATTCCGCCCGTGCTTCTGGCTTCCCGCCGAAACTGCGGCTTATCCAGCAAAGAAGGGCGTCTGCTCCCCCATCCTTCACAATCAAGAAGTTAGCGGCGGAGGCAGCATGGATGCCAGCCGTGGGCAATGTATCGACCCTTCTGTGCTTCTTTATCTGTCTTATACTTAACGTGAGCCTGACCGGTGGGTCCAACCGAGCTATATTTTTCCTAGCACCCATACTTCTGCTTTTAAACCAGGATTCAGATATTTTTGCTGGATTTGGGGATAGACAGCGGTATTTCCCCGTTACGCTCGCCATTTCTGGGTATTTGGTTTTGGCTGCATTGTATAGGATATGGGAGGAAGTGTGGCGCAGAGACGTTGGGTGGGGGATTGAGATTGGCGGTCCCGGATGGTTCTATGCAGTGAAAAACGCCGCCCTTCTCATCCTCACACTTCCGAACCACATTCTGTTCAATCGGTTTATGTGGGATTACGTGAAACAGACTGATTCGATGCTGCTGCTGACGGTGCCGCTCAACTTGCCGTCAGTCTTAATAACGGATGTACTTACCATTAGGGTTTTGGGGTTGTTGGGGGTTATTTATTCGCTTGCCCAGTACTTAATATCGAGGCGGATAAGAGTTGCAGGAATGAAGTACATATAAATTTTAGCTCAGGTCAAGTGCCGGATATGGTACGGGTTTTGTTACATTTCGCATCTCTTTTTATATTGCAAAGCTAGCTTACAAATTTTCTGAAGCCGCCTTTTTATTTTGTGGATTTGCAGGTTACTTTCATACTATCGTCACTCTCGAACGGCTCGGAACATCTATAGTCGCTTTTTTTGTTTTTCTTCATATTCGGAGCCGAAGATTTCTTTGGTTACTCTTCTTGATGGGGAGAGAGAGGAAAATTGTAGAAGTGTAGACAGGTCGAAGGCCATCCATAATTACTCCGATAAATCCTGATACTTTTGATGATGCGCTTCTAATGTGAGCTTATGAACCCTTATAGAGTGAGCAAAATGATTTTTAAGCCCTTTAATTCGGAGTAAGTAAACCTATTGAGGTGCACTATGAAAAAGCCCTAGCATCAATTGCTTCAAATTTTTATTTTATTTTATTTTTTCGAATGCGACCGCCATGTTGAACTTAACTTAAAGAAGTTTTTCTCTCACAGGTCATAAGAAAGATAACCTCAAATTTCACTCCAGATTCCCAGTTGTCCTTGTTGTACTCGTTGCGTCTTGGATCTTGTTACACTTTCAATGTGTATGTATGTGCCTTCTTTTTAGTGTTTTCTTTTTCGGCCGAGAGCAAATGCAGATCATTTCCATTCTCATGTCAAGATGCTGTGATGAACCAGCATCAGCAGGATGGTAGAAATTGTGCCCTACATTTGCTCGGAATCCGCGCTGTCGCGCGCAAGTTATCGATAAGCCTGTGCCCTAAGTTTTGTTGCTTTTAGGTAGTCATCTGCTGTGATGATTGTTGTTATAGTTGAGGTTTAAATTCCCTTGGTGGTGTTGAGATGAGAGCTTAAAGATAAGAGAGTCTTAATTAGTATAGTGCCATTCTAATTGTGGTTTCTAAGATCCTTCATAATTGATTGGTGCAGGAGTGAGGTGTTGAAGTTTTAGTTCATAAAAGTAAGTTGTGATGCAAAAGTGGACCTAAGCTACTGAAGTTTAGAACGCGGTGGATGGTTTATCGCTTTATATAGCGCTGTTCATTCGTCAACTATTGGGATATCCATTTTCAAAATATGAATAGTGATAGATTGTTTACTGCATTCAGTATAAAGGGTAAAGCATAAAAGAGTTGGGTTTTGATCCTTAGATCAGGGATTATATTATAAGATTGAAGTAGTGATTTTTATAGGATTTAGTGATTCTCCTACTGGAGTTTAGTGATCAACTACAAATAATAATGTAAATAATAATATTAATTCAATGGTTTTTAGATAATAATATAAATAATAATAATAATATTAATTCAATGATTAAAAAGGATCAAAATGATTGATTTAAAAATTAAAAAATTTAAAACAGTGGGACTCTAAAAAACAATATAAATAGTTTATCTTACAAAATTACTTGTGATAAAAAAAATAGGGGCAATTGTTTATATACTCTTGAAAAGTTTCCGATTTTTCGATTTACCCCTCTAAGAAGGCTATTATTCAAAATACCTTTGCTACGTTTCAACTTATTTCTAATATATTTCTAGAGTTAAAATTTATTAATTAACTCTGTTATCTTTGTAAAATTACTATTTTGCCCTTTCAAATATACCCTTCCACTATCAGTGTCTTTCTTATTTGCCCTTAAAGTCAGGGACACAAAATATATTTTGACTTTTAATCTTTTTCAATATATTCTTCTACTGTTATCAACATTTCTTATTTGCACTTAGGCTAAGGGCAAAGTTGGTATTTTAATTTTTTTTAACTGTGGTAGATATTTAACTCACGTTTAACCCAAGTCAACTTAACGGGGTATTTTGCAATAACGGTGGAACATATGAGGGGTATTTTAGAAAGAAAAAAAAAGAGAATAAATTAGATATTTTCAAACATATGAGGTATATAGGCAATTATCCCAAAAAAGTTATATATTTTACAGCCTAATCTCATTAAAAAAAAAAAAAAAAAACCCCTTTCTCACTTTAAGTCTTTATAGTTTAAAGTTCGTATTATATGATTTTATTTTTCTCTTTTTGTTATCTTCATTATTTTTTTTTAAGTTTTTGTTAAATTAGTGACAAAGTTAAAACTAAAGAGTATTAAAGTAAATATTCGATAAACTATATATGAGTATCTGCAGTTTTTTTTATATTTGATTTAACGAAAAATTTATGAAGTTTTTTGTATTTGATTTAACGAAAAATTTATGAAAGAATTGATAAAAAAAAAAATTATATAGAACATTAAATTGATACTCTTTAAATTATAAGATACTAAAAATGAAAAAATGGGAAACAATAATGATATTCGAAGTTTACCCCCCCCAAAAAAAAAAAAGGAAAAAAAAAATGTTACGACGTTAAACGGGCGACGTAGCCTCTTCCTCTCCATTTATTATAAATAAAAATGTTAAGTGTTAGGCGCGAGCTACGTCGTCGTCTTCGTCCTCGATCGTTCCCTCTCGACCCCTCCTCAATCCCCCTCCCCCCATGGCGACGACGCTGCGAAGATCTCTCCTCCGACCCCGCCCCGAAACCCTAACCCTCCTAAAACCCTTCCGCGATCCCACCTTCCCCGCGCGATCGCCCCCGATGCCTCCTCAGGTGCCTGCCCTCCTCTCTCTCTCTCTCTCTCTCTCTCTCTCTCCCCCTCTCTCGATTCGAATCGAGCTCTTTCGATCTCGCTGATTCGATCCTGCTTTCTCTCTCTCTCTCTTAGGGTTCTGCGTGTTGGATCGATCTCCCGCGTCTCCTCCAATGCCATTGGCGGTAGATCGACCGAATTGGACCTTGCCGACGAGGAGAGGAAGCGGCGCCTCTACAACAGGTCACATCTCTCTCTCTTCCTCTCGATCTATTTTGTTAATCTATGTCGATGGCCAAATCGAGGGTGCCATTGGGGGGGATTGCGTTAGGAGCCGTAACGACATTTTAGGGTTTTGTTTCTTTTTTCTTTTTAATTTTGCTTTTTTTTTTTTTTTTTTTTTTTGGGTAAAATGCATGAGCTATAGCGATTTTGCGCCTTAGTTAGTGTAACTTTTACTAAAATACATAGAAGTAAAAAAAAAAAATAAAAAAAAAAAATATTGCTGCGAAATTTGTTGTTTTTGTTGCCAAGCAAATCACTTATATGTATGATATGGAAACACTCTACCATTCACCCATACAGTTTACTACATACAAGTTGTGTTTAAAAAAGAATATTACTACTATGCCAAATGAGGTTTAACCTTTTTAATCCTATTTCGAGTGCACGGAAAAGAAACTTGTTTAGGAATAAGAAACTTGTTTTGTTGTAAGAGAAAAAAAATCTTAGATTTGTTGTTTAATGGTTTAAGGGGCCGCGTTAATAGGATGTAATTGTAAATGCAGTATAGCTGGAGATATATGCAGTTGGAAATGTAGTAGTTACAATTATATGAATTTTGTTTGGTTGCATGTAGTTAAAAATGTTCCAATTATAAATAGTGGAAATTATCCGAGTGATCAGAGTTGAAGAAGAAGACCTGAAATTTTGCGAATAATGCAGGGTAGAATTTGTCGACTCTCGAATACGAAGATATCAAATGGGAATAGTTTGTTTGATTGATTGCATGCAGTTGCGAAGTGTATTTTGAAAAATTTATGATTTTATATAGGTAGTGTTGAGAATTATAACCTATGTTGGAAAAGAAATATATTTTCTATTTAAAATCTATCAATATAGCAAGATTATATACATATACTCTCTTCAAACGCTGGAGTGGGAACTGTAGCCAATTTAGGTGTGGTAGTTGCAACCGCTGCAGTTGAGCATTCTCGTGCAGTTCTAACTACCGCAGTCAAATTTAAATATACCAAACCAAACATTATATTTAAATATGCATGCAATTACAACTACAGCAGTTGCAATTACATGATCGAGATAGTATGGGGGCAATCCATGCATTTTACCCTTTCTTATTTGTGTGAATTGTTTCAGATTGCTGTATAGGAGCAAGCAGAGGGGGTTTCTGGAGCTAGACCTAGTGTTGGGGAATTGGGTGGAGGAGAACATCCGTTCCATGGATGAGCTGCGGATCGGAGCACTTGTCGACGTTCTTGACCTGGTACAAACTACTCTTATTCACTTGCTTTCGCGCTTTCTTTGTTGCTTTCGCATTCTAGAAATCTCCCGATTGAGCTTGTTGTTACAAATGCATGAATGGAGTCTATGTACTGCTTGTTTCGCATGGTTCTTGGAACAACACTCCGCGCAGAGTAGTATTAGTTTAACAAATAAAAATTCTAAAACTTCTGCTGTGTAGGAACGCTGAAATAGGTTTATAGGCGGAGAAGAAAATATGCTTATACAAACAAAACTTCGTACACAATGATATCCAACTCGCTAACTTATAAAATCTTAATAAGACATTAGTGTTATCCTTTTAACTCTAGTTATAATTCGGTGGGAATAAGAACTACATAATGTGTGACCTCACCGGTTTGTATATCCAGCTACTATCCTTTCGGGAGAATGGGGACCTTCATCCTATCAATTCGTTTTTTATAATTCGGTGGGAATAAGAACTACATAATGTGTGACGTCACCAGTCTGTATATCCAGCTGCTATCCTTTCGGGAGAATGGGGACCTTCGTCCTATCAATTCGTTTTTTATGATAGGGATCCCGAATCGATGATCGATGATCGAGTTGATGAAGTTAATATAAAATATTTGAAGTATTTGAAAACTAAATTTTAAAAATTATTTACATAGCGATCAAAGGATTGCAAAATTAATAATTTTTGACGACCTATATGAGGTGTTGCTTGTTTAATAGGAGCAATCCATACTGCTTGAATTTTTGATAAAAAAAATTCTTTATACCGTTTAGATAAAGTTTGGTAACTCCGATTATGAATTGAGAAAGTCTAATTTTTAGAAGGTTATTTGTTTTTAACCGTTTATTTTTTGACTTTTTGATGGACTTGATAATAATATTTCTAAAATTACAAAATCCGGTTTCTAAATATTTCCAATAGTGTAGATCAATTTCAACTGTGCTGATTATCAATTTGAAGTTCCGATCATTCAAAATGATTTGATAGGACAAAAACTTCTATCCTTTTAAGAGGATATATATACAATTCTCTCTCTATATATATATATATATATATATATATATATATATAGGCTAGGGCTACTATCATATTAATAGGATAGGAGCACTTGTCCTATCCAGTTTTTAACCTTTGGATGAGAAATTATAGGGTTAGGATGATATTAGTCGGTTAGAGTTGAATGGTCCCCCTAGGGTTGAGTGGTTCCCACTTGGTTATAGTATTTAATCCAATGGTTAGAAATGATGAAAAGAATTAATCCAAAGACTAAAAAACTGATAGGACAAGTGCTCCTATCCTATTAAACTCTCTCTCTCTCTCTCTTTCTCTCTCTCTCTCTCTCTATATATATATATAGAACTAGGCTAGAATACTATTAATAGCACTAAATCATTGGTGCTATTAGAAAGAAACGACTTCTCCGTCTGGAAACCAGTTTTATTTTGGGGGAGATGTTCAGATAACTAACACTCTTGTGTTTCAGCTCGTACTCAACTATAGTGTGATTTTATTTGTTGCATCAACAACTCTCTGTAAAACCTCCTGTTGATGATTAAATTGCAAATGATGCGGAGTATATGAACTCTAAATGACATGCGCAGGGCACATAATAGAGTCATGAACCCACACACGCCATTTCTTTAATAAAATGCGATTAGATGAAATCAAAAGGTTGCCGACTCTGTGAATGCCCTAAACCACAGGGAGGTGATTTGAAGCTTCCGTTCATTTATATACTTCCAATCTGTATGCCAGGAGAACCCAGAATTGTGGAAGTGGCTGACTGGCCAGGAGCAGCCGCCGGAAGCTGTAAGCTCAAATCCAGTAAGCCATTCTCGAAACACCGGCTTCCGTTTTCCGCCGCCTCACCTGATTCAATCTATCAATGTTCTGCTTGTTTAGAAAGTTAGTACAACTACTTTTGCCTTGTTTGACTAAAGGTATTTACCGCCGTCCGATCGAAGGTCATGCAAAATCTCGACAAGCATGCCGCCCCCGAGACTCGGTCGAGCCCCGGCCAGCCGTGGGTGAGGGGATGGGACGATAAGAGAGGCGTCGTCGACGGGCGTCCAATATATGGTAACCAGTGACTGCTATCCTTTTTCTTCTTCTCTCTCTCTCTCTCTCTCTCGCTTTTTACAGCACCATGTATTATTATTACATGAAGAGAGAAGCTCTCTATTGTATATGGGTTTTGTTTCTAAACACAAATAAGATCTACCAACTAGGTATCAAATATTGTCAGGTAATAATAGATCTTGAGAGAAGGCTTTTGGGCCTCATGTATTTTGAACTTGCTTATAATGCATATTATTATTATTATGATCATCATCACCAAAGGTGTAATATGTGCTGTTTTTTCTTTTATTATAATTTTTTTTTAAAAAAAAATAGTTTTTTTTTTGCAATTAGCCTTCCGAAAAAAATTTATTTTAAAAATAATTCTAGCAAATTTACATTTGCAAAAATGGTCCTGCCCCTGCCACGTGGGCGCTAGATCAGCGCCACGTCGACGGATTAGGGTGTTAAGTTGAACACGCACTTCATCGTGTTCCATACTTATCTTTTTCATAATACGTATGTTTTTCTTTTTCCTTCCCCTTTGCCCAGACACGGTGAACCACATTGTGTTTAGACTAATGATAAGCCCGCGCTTCGCGGAAAAGTAGTTTGATAAACATACAGTAACAAATAAAAATTTGACAATATACATATAGCGTTACTAATTTGATATACATAAACAGTAGAACATAGCAAGTAAAAATATAGAACAAAGCTTAAATGTAACCGTAGCTATAAACAGTAGATAGCTGTAGAGGAAACATGAAGATAAAACAGTCAGGAGAAAAAAAACAGAATCGAGGGAGAAGGGAAAAAACAAAAAACAAAAAAAAAAAAGGACAAATTAAAGCTTAGAAATAAAGTATGAAAAGCCAGTACATGAATAATTGAAGCAGGAAGTGTTAAGAGGGAAAAAAGCGAGACTCAGGTCAAACAGGCAAACGCCTGTAAGCTCCTTTTTTTTTTTTTTTTTTTTTTTTTTTTTCTATCGGCCATAAGTCCAAGTAGCGAGCAACCACACGAAGAATTGAAGTTAGAAGAGCGAAAACCACATGAAGAAGGCGCACAGAAAAACTGGAGGTGTAACAACATGCCCATAAAATTACAGCAAGGGAAATACACAGCAAAGTTTTTTTATTATCCAATACTAAGCCAAAACACCATGCACATAATACCTATGCTGCGAACAAAAGCATGGTCAAACTATGCGGGAGGAACAGCTAAACGTTCTGGTTGGAGATGGGTTGAGAGGGCTCGGACACCTGAGGCGCGAGGCGGGACAGGAGGCAGATCGGCGGCAACACGGTTAACTACCGCATAGCACTCCCCTATGGCATTTCGGAGTACAATTCGCTCATTCATATATTCATTTTTTTGAGCGACAGTAGCAACATAACACTCCTTAACGAAACTGAACTCTCTAGAAAGATTAGAGTACTAAGCCGATATAACGGAACAATTAAGAGTCAGGTGGTCGTACAAATTCTTGTATAAGAAAGAGTCGTCGTAATTAAGATCCTTGTACTGCAAATCACATTCTTCCTTAAGCCTCTTCATAGCTAGCCTGGCAGTTTCTTGTTCAGCAGAAGTAGTAGGGAACTGGGAGCTGGAACAACGGACGGTTTGAGTGATAGTTGGGCTGCGCGGAACCTGTACATCTATACAGCCAACGAACATGCCTCCGCTATTGGGAGTAACAACAATCTTGGGAGTAGGCAGGTGGAGCTGCTCGTAAACCTCGCCGAGCATTCTAACGTAAGAAAAGTGGATAGTCGTCATCGCTTGTACTGCAAGAAAAGTAGGTTAATAATTCTTTTTTTTTCCTTTTCCAAAGATAAGCAAGGCGACGAAGGCAAAGATGGGGGAAAAAAAAAGGGAGCAAAAAACTGTCAGTAAAAACAGGGAAGCAAAAACTGTCAGTAAAAACAGGGAAGGGTCCTAAGTAAAGGGAAGAAGTAAACACAAAGTTCAAGTAGAGCAAAGAGTAAAGCAGAGGTAAAAAAGCAAACATGCAAAATTATGGGAAAAAAAGTCAAGCACAGGAAGTAACGTAGAAAGGAATGAAAAAGGTAGAAAGTAATAAGGCTCAGGTTTAATAGGCAAGCATGTAAGCTCCGCAGCATCTGACAGTAGCCAACAAAGCCCTTGAACCTACAACAGTAAGCAGTAGCTGAAGATTCATCAGAAGGTGGTTGCCTTCAATCAGTTGAAGGCCGTTCAACCAAGTATGAACAATCTACTCACATCCAGAATGGCCGCGCCGAGGGCAAGATTGCCAATTACACTATGTGGAAAGGACTACAAATAAAAGCAAGCAAGCAAAGGAGGGTTGCGCATGTAAAAGCCGTACTGTCTAGTGCAGATAGTTGCTTCTAATGCGCCATCCGCAACAGCATGCCCTTGCAAAGAAAGCATTACACTTGTAAAGGAAAGAAAGTATTAGAGATTCAAATAGCCACAAGATGTAAATAGGCCGCAAGAGCAGATGTCATCATCGCCTCGAAAAAAACTGCAGAAATTAATTAAAAAGAGAGGGAAGAAATGAAATAAAAGAAAAACAAATAAAGAAGAAAGGTAAAGAAAACGAAGTAATAAAGCAAAGAGAAGAGAACAAAGAAGCAAGAAACCCAGACGCAAAAAAAAGAATAAAGAATACATAATCAAGGCAAGCAGTAGGTTAGTAAATCAACCAAAGCAGAACACATATAACCAAACCAATAAAACAAATAGGCTCGGGTGAAGTGAGAACGAAGAAGCAAGAAACCCAGACTCAAAAAAGAAGAATAAAGAATACATAATCAAGGCAAGCAGTAGGTTAGTAAATCAACCAGAGCAGAACACATATAACCAAACCAATAAAACAAATAGGCTCAGGTGAAGTGCGAGAAATAGAGCCAAGTAAAAGCGCTTCCTTCATAACTTGTGTCAACAAATCTTGGCCGAACTTCATGCTGGGAGAGAAGACATGGTTAGAAAAAGCATGGAAATTAAAAACCCAATAGAGCTAAATCAGTAAACAAACAGTAATAGATGGCTTCCCTTGAGTAGGCCGTCCAATCTTTGCTAGATGGTTGCCCTCCCATAGAATACCAAGGCCACACTCTCCACGGAGAAGGGTAACAAATGTGTACAGCACATAGAAGTGCGAAGAATAATCTCGTCTCCCGCATAATAGGCAACCACACAAACGGAAGAAAGTTTAGCAAATTTTTTTCTCCCTTTTTTTGGGATACACTTGTCATTATGGCCTCCAACTAACGGAAGGAATTAGATGATCCATAAAAGCTCAAAATGAAAACAGGTGAAAAACCATTAGAAACACTTAGTTAGAACTACGTAGAAAGGCCCAAATATATATAGAACTGTGAGGGAATAGGTGGTGGGTTCCCATGGGAAGGCCGTCCAATCTACAGTAGATGGTTGCCTTTGAAGGGAACACCCAAAGCCACCTCCCCAAACAAATAGTTATTTTATAATGCATACATAAGTTAGTAAACAACAGTAAGTGCAGAGGTGGTCCAACATTCCTGGTATGGAATCGCCTTTATAGAGGAGCTATGCTCATATAAACCAAAATGTGCAAACCAGAAATCAAAGGGATAAAAAGGAGGAGCCCCAACTTCTAAACAGCTAATTTACACTCGAAATTACATAATTAAACTGATATATTCGAGTTAGAGGACTTTTTGATCTATACTCTATATAAGTTTGAATTATGAATAGTGAATAGCAGAACAACTGGGGGATTACAGATAGTCAGTGCGGCAGAGCCTCACCTTACACTGGAGAAAGAGATAGGCTAGTACTAATTTTGTGCACAAAAGTACATGCTTTTTATAGGCTTAGGAAGACAGCCAATCTGATACATCTTATTGGCCAACAGCGAGAGCATCAAACTTTATATTTGGTAAGTTAAAAAACAGGCGTAATGATGTGCAGATCTAAGGATATCTCTCTCCTTTTTTTTTTTAGCAAATTTTTTTTTTCTTTTATCCTGAAGTAACAGAGGACAAAAAGATAGCTAGTAAAATCTCAAGGTATCCCTAAACCCTAAACCAATGATGTGCAAATCTAAGGATATCCCAATTTCCTTTTATCGAAATCAGGCCTTCTTATTTTTTTTTTCGGAAGTAACAGAGGGCATAAAGATAGGTAGTAAAATGTTAAGATATCTTGACATTATCCTAGGTAGATATAGCTTTAGGGTCGACGGGCAGCGGAACACGCCATCACAGCCACTGAAGGCCCAATGGACGGGACAGGATCGACAGAGGTAAACACAGAGCAGTGTAAAGCGAGCCCAGAAGGAAGCTTACCTGTAGAGGGCAAAAGTAGAGGGATAGGGGTCACTGTAGACGCCATAGGAGGCACAGCTACAGGGGGCAATCTTCTCTCTAGGATCGATGAGAGAGAAAGCCGCCGACAGTCAGAGAGTAGCGATCGGTTGAGTGTGAGAGGGAAATAGAGATAATAGAGAGAGAACAGCAGAGACAGCGCTGTAGAGAGAGTTTCGGCGCACGATGAGAGAAGGGCGAGCGGCTCGGTGTGAGAGAGGAGTAGAGAAAGGGGGGCGGAGGGGGAGGAAGAGGCGGTAGGAGCGAGAAAGAGAGGCAGAGAAGGAGACAGAGGCGGGCGATCGGTGTAGGGGAGCAAAGCCAGTGCGCGAGAGAGAGAGAAGCGCAGAGAGGGTTTGTGGAGAGAGGGTTTGTGGAGAGAGGGATCCGGTCCAGGGAGAAAGAGGCGGTAGGGGAGAGAAAGAGGGGTAGGGGCTGGCGATCGGTGCAGAGGGGGCGTAGTCGGTGCGCGCGGGTTTTGTGAAGGGGGGTATTCCGTGTAGGAGGCTAGAGAGCGGTAGAGAGGAGGAGAGAGAAAGGTAGGTGCGGCAGGCTCAGGGAGTAAGTTTGGGGCGGCTTCGGGTTAGTCTCTGGACGCCACGTGGAGGAGAACACCTCCCTTACCGCCACGTGGATTGAGGGTTCTCTCAATTTAAATAGTGTATGATATGGTAAATGATTTCGTATTTAACTTAACTATCTAGCCCAGGTTCACTGTGTTTAACTTAACTAGAGCCCGCATGGCGCTACGTGGCAAGGCTAGGATTATTTGTACAAATTTAAATTTCTTGAGACTATTTTTAAAATAATTTTTTTTCAGAGGGCTAATTGCAAAAAAAGTCCCACAAAAAATAGCTTGTAGGCCCTCACTTGTTCATCCGAGAGAAAGGTGGAAAGAAAACTACAGAGAAACTACTCCAAATCCTGTGGCGTCGATGGGATTTGGGTTTAATGTAAGTTGTCGCCTCTCGGCATAAACAGATAAAAGAGTGATAGCTTCAACAATTCTCAAGCTCGTACTAGAAACAAGCTGCTATAATATTTTACTAAACAGTTTCCATTTTACAAACAGTAATATATATTGCACGGGGGTCGTCGGAAAGAAAACACCAAACAAAAAGAAAACACACGTTACAAAGAAGTTAAATGAACGAATGAGCTCACCTTACATTACACTGCTGTACTGCACAAGATGAACATATATGTCCGCGGCTTGCGGTTCACGCAACTGGAAAACAAGAATGCGACGAAGAATTAGAACTACTGCATTATATTGTTTGGGGGAAAAACAAAAATAGAGAGTAGGAGGTGATTCATCACCTTCTGGAGAGCTGCTAAGCACCTAGGCCCTGCTGGGCTCTCATCACCATTTCTTCGGTGGTCGTGCCTATGATCTCATTCGCGCGGCTCAGCGGAGCGCAGGATATTCTTCCGACAGAGTCCTGAGTATATATCAAGATGAGAAGTGCAACACTCGGCGAACTTCTAAACCACAAACAGTTCAGGGTCGAGCGAGCCATTGCGGGGATTAAGCATCTAACTACGTTGAATTTATTCAAAAGGATATCCCGATAGAGGCTTAATAAGCGCATAAATCCCCGATAGAGGCTTAATAAGTGTAATAAACCTAAATCGACACAAGGTGTGCTGATCAATGCCCAGGCATCGACCATATTGTGGATTGAGAAAAGGCAGGTGAAGCCCTCGTTTCTAGAAGAGTAAGTTCATACTATCCTACAATCTTCTTCTTTTACTTGCTTCGCAGGACTTATCTCTAATTGGCATCTTTCTTGCAAATATACGACATGTGCGGCACCCTATAGTGTAATTAAAGAGTTTATGGTGACAATGGTTCATGTTCTAAATCTGATTTATATTAGATAGTAAGATGAATATAATTTGATATTTCAATATTTAAGGCAGAGTGGCACAGGACGGGACAAAATAATCCCCAACACGTTGTTATATTTCGAACTATTGGATGGGCTCGAACCAAATGACTTTTTGGGGAGTAAGGGTCGGCCATTTCCCAGTATACGAAACTCTATATACTATTGATAGTCACAATTTACAACTCTTAATGGACCAGCATCCTGTCCTGTGGCGGGAGGCTATGTGGGACAAGTTATGTTTGAAATGGCATGAGGCTAGGTTGGGCCGAGTCATGTTCGAAGTGGCGGGAGGCCATGTGGGCGTTGTTTCTGTACACTTTAAGTGCATTGGTTGCATATTTCTAACAGCTCGAGTTTTTGGGATTGATGGTTAGTGCCAACAATCCGACATTAACTACTCCACATTTCTACGAGGGCATGAATTTTTCTTTTCTTTTCTTTTTTTTCATTTATCCTAAAGACAGCATTAAGATCCTCGATGCTTCTTCGAGCGCGTTTGTCAATAAACCTCCGGTAGAGAAACTTTGTACCAGAAGGTTATATACTATAATAACACAGAACAGCAGCGCAGAAAAATATGCTTCAAGTGTAATAGTTAGAATGAGAATAGAAGAAAACTCACCCTGGAGACAATTCCGAGCTTCTCCAGCTTTTTTACTGCATCTAAAACATCGAAATTGCATTGCTCCCCAAACTCCTCTTTAATTAGTTCTTCGCACCGTAGATCGAGATCCTACGTACGCACCGTAGAAGCAGTTAATTATTAAATAAAAATCTAATGTGATTGACTTGCCATGGGGACTAATGTTCTAAAAAAGTACGAAAGAAAGATCTGTTAAATCTGCTCACTTGTTCTGTTGCCTTCCCCTGTTCCATTAAAATAAAGTATGAAATTATCACCTCTTTAACCTGCAAAATTAGGATTATTAGTCTACTAAAACAGCTTGTCTACAGGTAAAATCATAAAAATATTTTTAAGGAAATGACTCTATTATCTCCTAGTTGTTCAGTTTTATTTGCTAAAGTGTGATCAAAACAATTAAAGTTGATCAAATCACACATGAAGTTGATAATAAAATCCCCACTTTGATTGATAAAAATCACTCAATAGCAAAAAACTGAAAGCTGAAGGTTGCCGATCAAAAAAATGGAATTTGAACCGGACATTTTAGAACGGCCCATCTGCGAGGAGGTCTCCAAACAATTTTACCAAAAAGGGCAAAAAAAAAAGAAGGAAGAGCAATGAAACCCTAATACATACTTCCTGTTCAATGACATCATCACACAAGTGGAGAAGTGTTCCTTTCCCACTATCCAGCTGTTTATCATACACTGATTTTGTGATTAGATTTTGGTAAATAACCATGTTTTGCTGAAACCTGCATGGCAATTGGTAAATCAATTTGATGACTTATCCACACGAGAAAAATAACATTGGAGTGCACAAAATATCATAACATGGGCAGCCAAACAGAAATAAATTAATAGTATTCATTAGCATGATCAAAATCCCTGAGCAGTGGGGTGTAGTGAAAACGCAATTATATGCTGACAAACTGTAGGATACATAAGAGAGAGAGAGAGAACAGAATCTGGCGAAGCATATGTCAAACAAATTTTCCATTAAAAGAACTTTTGATTTATGAAATCCACTTACGTGAAGTAGATCTTAGCACAGTAGCCAAGCAGACCGGACAAGATAGCTGTAACCACCCAGATGTCAGCTTTAGGCCTCTCGAGAGAGCTCACAAGAGTAACCTGTATGGATTAAGCCGTGAGATATGGAGAGAACTTATCATCAAAGCATGCTTTGCTTTGATATTAATCAGAACTTACAAGACCAACAACCACCGAAATTAGGAATTTGACCCAATCCATAGGTGTTAAACTTGGATTCTTCTTTTCTGGCTGCAAAACATTAACCCCACATCAGGAACTAAACTAGCAAAGAAAGTTCAAAGTAATGGAGAATGTTAAAGATTCTACCGGTACAACTTACCAGAACAATCTCCATATCGGCCATTGGAATGTTCTTAAAATGCTTCACAAAGATCCCATGTTCTTGTTTAGTCTGTGTGCTAGCCCTCCTGTAAGTGTACGGCCGGTAATGACATCAGACATTGATAATAAATCCAGCAACTACAAAAGTAAAAACCCCCAAAAAAATTCTGCGTTAATTACAAAATCTTCAAGTTAATTGGAAATCTAGTCCTCGTTGTGGTATCAGATTTTGCAATTCTAAAAGTTAAAAGTTTAGTGAGCAAAATGTATCTCGTCTGACAATTCAATCCTCCTGTTAGTCTACTGTCATAAGAAAGAAGTCAAATAAGCGTAACAATTTGCTACTGAAAGCTACTCCAAAAAATTGCAACATCAGCAATTCAAACAATTAAGCTGACCAGGTGGCTTGTTCAACATAGTAGACTAACAAAATGACTTGATCTTTACACAGGATAGATAGCAGGGACTAAATTATCAATTCTGAAATAAACAGGATGAAACTGAAATTGAGATCAAACGCTAGGGACTAAATTTGTAACTGAACCAATTAATTTTGTCCTTGTGACGATCGTAGTTTCTCTTTCCAATAGAAAAAAATGATAACAAATTTGAGAACATATTGCTATCAGAACAACTCAAAACAAGGGAACAACTCGAAGCTCCTTATATTTGTAAACTATATCAGATATGTTAAAATTTGTACCTGTACACCACGATCATTCTATCAAACGTAGGCTCTTGAATTGTAACTTTGCCTAAAAAATTTTGCATCCTGTAACACATGGAAAGTGCCGTAGCAAGTAAAATCAGAGCAAATTAAGGTAATGAAGCCAAGATGCTTAAAAGACTAATGATGCTTGAAAGACAAAATCCAGCAGGTAGAACCTCAGCTCTATGTTTTCAAGCCGAATACGCTCCATAAATAGTTCAGGTTCTTCAGCTTCACTACTTATTTCATCAGTTTTCTTGTTGTCTTTCTTGGATTTCAAGTGATGTTTTTGGGAAAGAATCTTTCTAGCCTGCAGTAATCATAACATTACATTGTCAATATAATTTAGGGGTTAAATAATGATAACATTATTGATGAATAGGGATAAATAATGATAACGAAGGAGTACTTCTCACGAGCAGCCTCACCTAGAAACACGGAGTAACCATCCCCAAGTATGGGAGATGATTATATCCAATTTCTCCATAAAAAAGTAGTCAGTTGTACGGTCAATTCCAATTCCCCGGCGGAAAATGATATACTAGAACAGAAAGTTTTAGAAATATAATCAAAATATTTAGTAAGAGAAACACTACCATTCCAAGAGAGATCATAAAAAATATCATAAACTCAACTAGACCACATAAAATAGAACTAAAATATGTATGAAACTTGATAGAAACAGTATATTCACTATGCATGCTCAATAAATAAATGAAAGAAAGTCAAGCTACCATATGACAATAAGAAATAACAGGGAAACTGGACGAATGTAGCCGCATTTTCTTTGCTCAATATCTCAAAAAGATTTCAAATGAATGTTGCAAGGATAAAATCCAAGAGGAGAATGAATTCGCAACCATCAAGAAACAAAAGTAAAACAAACTCACAATCATCAGAAGAAACAAAAGTAAAAAGGAACACATTATAGGACTAATGTCTTCCATTGTTTTCTGATATAAAACAGCCATGGGAATCCTTGAACCGTTAGGCCCCTTCGTCTGGTTCATGGTTTGTAATATTCTGGTAATCCTCCATGTTTTTTACTAAATATTCAGATCATTACTGTTCAACTCAAATTGGGCGGTCGTAAAAGATGTTAGTGTAGTAGAATCATTGTAAATTCCTAGTTGGTAGGAATACCAGATCATCATGGTTTAGGAAGTATTCTCGTTTTCATGCTTTATGGGAATCGTTAGCAATCCATTAATAAGAATATATTAGTTAATAACAAAATTATCATTCTAGATATAAAATATGCAACATTTTCAGAATATCACAAACCTTGGACCAAACGGCCCCTTTAAGGACATCTCACCCAATCAAGTAGACTCTGTGATAAAATACGTTAAGATCTTTTTAGCAAAAAGAGTTCAAGCCTTTTACTTAATTATGCAGTGAAAACTGATAGCAACCATCCATATTAAACTGTTGACAAGGTTACTCATGAATGAGCAATAACAGTATAAAAATTTTAAAATAAGTTCACTACCGATGAAAGTTTATACAGTAAATTCAGACAAAGTAATCCCCATGCATAAAAGTCTTTAGGTATGTAATTGGCAAAAGCCTTTAGGTATGTAATTGGCAAAAGCCATTCCAAGATATATATGAAAACAGTACCTTATCAGCAAATTCAGGGAGGTTATCACAGGGATGCTCCTTGAAGTACCTTGTCAAGAGCTTTTTGTCCAGCTACAATGATCCAACAAGCAGAGTTTATCACACGCAATAATTCATATCAATAAATTTTAACTACAGAATTGGTTTTAGACCTTTGTTTCATCCACTTTGATTGGGAGATGCAAGAGATACTGCCCAGACTGTGCAACATCATACTCCTCATCAGTTAATAGCTTGAAGTTGCTCTTTTCCATTATCTGCCTCAAGTAAAAGATATTCATGCATGTAAAGAACTTTTCTATAAATGCAGTGAGACAGACTTAATAAGATTTTGGTAATTCAATAGTAGAACACACTTAATTATATTTAAATTTGCAAGTATGTTTGCACAAGCAGAGCAAAATGTCTTTTTTTCCCCCCTTCCAACTTGATCACGGCTGTCAATCTTCTTTGCTCGGTCAACTTCTCATTGCTAACAGGTTGACAGACAAAGGTCGTGGACTAATTTCTTGTTTGTAGACAAGATTGACCCAGTGATGTGAATTTTTATCAGAAATAACTAAAGCATTTCAGTAAATCAGGACAATCTGCTTTCTAATTAAGAGGTTCACATAGAGATCGAGGACGATGGTCTCTCTCAATGACAAAGAAAGTAATATGACAGATGAGGAACATAATCTTGCAACTATTTCAAGCAAAACAAAACAAAGACCACTTGTAGGTATGATTGGAATTTCTGATTGCAGCAGATGATGGTGATAGAAAGGCAGAGAGGGAGTAAGGGCATACAACTCAAAAACTTTAAGAAAATATTAAATGACCGTGCAGGACGACCTTGGACGTTAAAAGCTACTATTGCAAAAGGATTCGAAATTTAACAGGATGATAAAAATTTTCATAGGCGAGGCCTTCTCTAACTACTAGGTTAAAATTTTGAAATAGTAAGACTTTGGGAGTTATCTGATGTATGGGATACTCCAATGTCCAAATATGCCCTCAAGAGTCGTAATCGTATCATCCCGTCAATGAGAACCAATGTTATACAATGGATAGTGAGAAAATTATGTACCGTAATGAAATTTCATCTTGTCAAGCATCAGTCCATCCTATAAGTTTTCATAAATTGTCATTTGGCATCTATTTTATATCATCCTTACTACGAAGTACATGACTTAGAAATTTTTGCCCAGTAAAAATTACCTAAAATCCTGCAATTAATTTTCTTACCATCATGCTGATTGTTAAAGCCACTATTAATTTCTTTACTTCCATTTCTGTATTCCTTTAGAACCTTAAATTTTGGCTCCTAATTAAAAGCGGAAGAACAAGTTTCCATCCGAAGTTTATTGCTGGACCAGAAAATTTTACCACTGGAGAAAAAGTTAGAGCACATAACAATAGAACTTCAGTATGATAAAATGTTTCCGAGAAAAAAGTTTTCCATGGTAAACCGTTTTAATAATTTTTTGTTTGTTTGGTCCAAGAAAAACTAGCTTTTTTTATTTAAAAAAATTTCATACTCTATAAAACTAGCGTATTCATTTACTGATAAAAAATTCATAAATTTTCCATGAAATTTTTTTAAAAAAAAGTTCTTCAAAAAACCTAGTTTTTCTTGGAACCAAACGGCCGAAAACTGAAAAAGAAGTGTTCCAAGAAGAACTTTTTTCTCGAAATTTTTTTTCCATGTTTTTTTTTTCCAAGGAACCAAATATAGGAATCATAGCAGGTAAACATATTAAAGGATCAAATCCCTACAAATTTGTCCAAAAAGAAGAAAGAAAAAAATAAGGGCATCAACATAGAATGAGATAGCTCAGCGACCTGGAAAAGATATGTCATGAAATTAAGCTCCAAAGTATCAATCTCATCCGGAGACAAATTCTGCTGCTCCAACCTCTTATCTCCATAGACCGGATCAAACAGGGTGTACAATTGCTGCATAAACAATAATCTCCAACATTCAAAATTTTATAAACACAAATGCACATAGAAATCACGCTTAAACATCAATTACGCATAGCAATTAGCTAGATAAAGATCGATTAATCACCCTTAGATCCTCAAATTGCAATTGATACCAAGCCCTAATCGTGTACTCCGCCTTCTTGCACAGCTTCAAGAACTCCGTTCGATCCGCATCGCGCTCTACAAAAAAGAGCGAATCACGAATCCAAATACGTCGATTCACGACATCGACACGGAAGACGCGTAACTAAGATCGGGATCAGCCGATCCTTTTAGAAGATCGTGGAAACCGCGAGGACGCGGTGGGATTAGGGTTTGTTACCGATGAGGGAGGCGAGCTTCATGATGAGCTTGGGCTTGAGGATGGGTATCACCGATTCGCGCTCGAGCCGCATCATCTCCTTCCCCCTCCAACTCCCCGTTTCCATGGCTACGAAGGCGAAGACGAAGACGAAGATGAGAGAGAGAGAGAGAGAGAGAGAGAGAGAGAGAGAGGATACAGTTTTGGATCGAGGAGAAGGGGAGTGGGAGTGTGGGAGCGAATATAAGGAGTGTAGAGAGAGAGAGGGGGAGAGAGAGAGAGAGAGAGAGTCGGTGGAAGAAGATGATGACGTGGCACGTGTGCGGGTGCGATGCTTCGAGGGGATGTTTAGCGAGGAATTGCTTAGTGGACCGGGTCCACCACCTCATCACTGCACCGCAATATAGATCCTTGGAAATTCATAATTTAAAAAATAACTCTATGTATGTGTATGTAATTTTTATTTAGCTAAATAATTCTATTTGGTCTAACTAAACTAATGTTCAAGAAAAATAATTAGAAAACGATGAGTTATTTGTTATATTTAATAATGCTTGCTGTCTAAAATTTATAAAATTGTGAATTATTTATATTTTTTTCTTAAAAAAAGAAGGAATAATACACTATTTTTTAAAGATAATGAATAATTTATTATATTTTTCATATCTGTCCAATATAACATTAAATTGACGAAAAGAGGATTAATTGGCTAAATAAAATAATGAAAAGATTATTAGTCAATCAGAAAATTTTCAAGTATCATTTTAAAAGAAAAACTTATATAGAGTAATGAGCTTTTATGGTGTTCACGTTGTGGCTCCAAACTAAAACCTAAATTAAATCAAATCAAACAAAATAATTTAGTTTGGTTTATATGGTTTTCGAACTTGTTCGGTTTTAAAAATTAGCTAAAACTTTGTTTTCGCTTTTAGTCCGATTTTAACTTATTTTCTCACTAAAACCGAGTAGAATACAGATAGTAATATTATATACAATTTTTATGTAAATTATTTAATAGAATTTTATATTTATGATCAAATCTTGATCACAGAATCACAACTTTTTAAATTTTATGCTTATAATTAAATTTTTTATTTGCACCTCTTATAATTATTCAATTTCAATTCTTTAAATTATGAATTAGTTCACAAGAAAAGTGAAAAGATCTAAAAACTAACAACAAAACCAAACCGAACTAAATCAAATCAAGGCGAATTAATTCCGTTTGATTTGAATCGATTCCAAAAATAAATTAGTTTGGGTCAGTTGTGAACTTTTAATTAAAAATTTCGGTTCAATTTAAGAATCAGCTAAAAACTAATCCGAACCGAACCCATTATCCTTCTATGGAGCTAAAGAAGGCAAATGGATCTGTAGTGGTGAAACTCGTCATTAAAGTGAAAACAAAATATAGAGAATAAAATAATTCGTCCTAAATCAATCGCAATCAACTAAGAAATAGAGCAAAGAACTCCGTTTTTTTTTTTTTTCTTTCATCCATCACGATCGGCCAAAAATCCACAAAAGCTTACGAAAAAAATAAAATAAAATTCTACCGATTTCGAATTTGCTCGTTGCACCTAGAAAATGGGATGGGATGGGAGTGCATTCCTATCGTAGTCGCGATCTTCGTATGTGCATAAGTTTAGAAATTTATTTCGTGATCCCCGAACAAGATTTACGAATATGTATGTATTAAGCAAGATCAAATGACTTTATAGTTCTAGTTATTCCGCACTCCTCTTTCACACAAAATTTTATTTATTTAAAACATAAAATATGATGATGTTTTCTTTTTTCTTTTTTGTGTGTGTGTGTGGGGCCCTCGGTCCATTAAACTATGTTCAAGCATAAACTTTTCCCCGTTGCCAAGCAATTCGTTATCCACTGTGTCACACGTGATAACTGATAACGACTTGGGACACTTATATCCGTTTTGTACTACCGATTAAAAAAATTAAAATAAAATAAACGAAATTTTTTTTCTTTTTATAAATATTCATTTTTCTCCTCTATCCTCTATTTTTTTTTAAAAAAAAATTCTTATTGCGAATTTTATTATTTTGTCTTAGTAACATGTGTAGAGCTACTATACTAAAATTTTATTATTTTGTCTTAGTAATATGTGTAGCCTACTATACTATTAAAAGATGACATTTGATGCTTCCTATATTTTAACCTTTGAATTAAAAATTATATGATTAAGATGATTGTGGTCCCACAGTTGAATAAGATACCTCAGGGTTGAGTGGTCCCACATGATAATAGTATTAATCCAAATATTAAAAATGATTAAAGGGACTGATCTAACAGCTAAAAAATCGAGAGCACCAGATCCTCTATGCTTCCGATAGCATAGTAGCTCTACTCCAGTAACATTTACATTTTGGTATTATATGTATGTATAAATATACGCCGCGTGGTTGTATACGCAGCGTGACTTAGTTTGTTAATTCGGATTCGGCAAAAATTCAACACGGATATAATTCAAATAAAATTCGTATCTTAACTTTTAAATTCGTTAAAAAAAAATACGGGTTAGAAAGCAGGTTCGAATTATACGGATATAATGCGATTTATACGAAAATTAAAAGTTCACCTATTCAAATTTCGGGATAAAAAATTTGGCTATTAAACTAATTTTTTTTCACTACATTTTTCTACTAGCATATACAATTATAAATTCTTAAGAATATAAGATAAAATAGATTAAAAGTAAAAAAAAAATAATAGCAAATTTTATTACCGTCTCCATCTTCATTGTTTTTATAATCTACATATTCCGAAAATTCATAAAGTTTTTCAATAATGCACGAATAATTAGTGAATAATTCGACAATAATTTATTAATAATAATTCGGAAAGGAATTTTATCCAAAAATTATGCATATTGTTTTGGCCGAATAATTCGGCATATGCGAATTATTCGTGAATAATAAATCAAACCAAAAAAATTCGCATTTTATTCTGATTTTTCTGAAAATAAATCACATGCAAACTGTCTAATTCTAATTTTTAATAATTCATGAATTAACTAACTATGGTTTGCTATATATAATTTTTGTAAAAACTTCAAATATAGCTCATATGATTTCGCACTTTTTCACTTTAATAATTTAAAGTGTATCACTTTCGTAACATGTGGTTTTATTTTTCTCTTTTATTATTTTTTCTACTAATTTTTTCGTTAAATCAGTGATAAAGATAAAATTAAAGGGTACTAAAATAAATATTTGATAAAAATTTTTTGTATATGATTTAACAAAAAGTTAACTGAAGAGGTGATGAAAAGAGAAAAATAAAAATACAAGATACTAAATTAATACACTTTAAATCACAGAATATTAAAATAAAAAAAATAGGAAGCCAAATGTGGGGGGGCATTTATTAAAAATTTGCCCTATATAAGTTTTGGTGTCTTTCGAGTTTTTCTCTCTTGTGTTGACACCTCTTTCTCCTACACTTTCTCCCAACCTTTGGCTTTGACACCTCCTGCTTGGATTGCAACAGGTGTGAATTCATAAGATGGGCCTGGACATGGACACCTGTGAGAAATGATTATGTTAATGAGGTTTAGGTTAGGATTATATTACTTACTTTATCTCCAATTGCTTTACAATTTAAATATTAGTATAATACATACAGTGGGACTAAAATATTTCTAATAGGGGCAATTGCCTATATACCTCGAAAAGCCTTCCAACTTTTCGATTTATCCTTTTTAGAAATATTGAAAATACATTTTCTACGTTCCAATCTATTTCTAATATACTTCTAGAATTAAAATCTGTTAATTAACTCTGTTATTTCTGTAAAATAACTATTTTATCCTTTCAAATATACCCTCCCACCATCACAGTCTTTCTGATTTGCCCCAGGGGTATAAAAAGTATTTTGATTTGGTCTTTTCCAATATACCCCTCTACCGTCACCAACATTTCTTATTTGCTCTTAAGTTAAGGACAAAATTGGTATTTTAGTTTTTTTAAACTGTGGTAAATAGTTAACTCAAGCTTAACCCAAGTTAACTTAATAGAAGATAACTACGGGAGTATTTTACAATAACGGTGGAACATATGAGAGGTTTTTTAGAAAGAAAAAAAAAACAGGAGAAATAAATCGGATATTTTCAAACGTATGAATAGTATATAGGTAATTAGCCATTTCTAATAATACCAAACACTTAGTACTATCAAGTTTTCACCATTAAATTTTCTCCTTTACTCATTTATTCCTTAAATTATGCTATGATACCAAACAAAACTCTAGAGAGAACAATATCATCGTAATCCTATAAGTTTTATCCAAACGCCGAAAATCTATTAACACCAATCGCTTGGTGCTATTAAAAGTATAGCAGCCTAATTTCAATATGTATATATATATATATATATATATATATATATATATATATATAGAGAGAGAGAGAGAGAGAGAGAGAGAGAGAGAGAGAGAGAGAGAGAGAGAAAGAAAGAGAGGAAGAGAGTACAACTGCTATATCTATATGGTACCGTTTGGTTCGGGTATAGGCAAGAACTAGCTATTCCAGGAATAGGTACAAGTATGGGGATAAGAAAAATAGCGTTTGAATGAAAATTGGGTTATTTCCGGGAATAAAAAAAATATTAGATAGTTTTATATAAAAAATAGAGGTGTTGGTGAGGATAACCGAGAACTACTATTCTCGAGTAAAAAATTAGCGTTTGGATATAAAGGAAGGGATAAGGGCCTATTCCTATCCTTATCCCCTGAGTACTATTACCCTCATAGTCATAAGTCATATTTTATTAAAAAGTTTTCGAATCGACGAACAATGCCGTTTAACATTATTTAGAGTATATATAAAACTTCTAAAAATCAAATTTCATAATTTTTCGACATCATTTACCTTATAATCAAAATACTACAAAATTGATAATTTTTAACCAATAGGAGTCGATTGAATATTTGATAGAAAATTTCATTCATTGCCTAGATAAAGATTAATAACTCCGATCCTAAATTGAAAGATTTGATCATCCATTTTTAAGACGACGATCGATATTAACCGTTCATTTTATACACGCTTGATAGATTTTATTATGATTTCGAAAAATTACAAAATTTATTTTTTAGAAGTTTCAAATATTCTAGATCATATTTAACGGAGTGGATCGTCGATTCGAAAGCTTAATAATCATTGAAAATAACATATGAGTACACTCATAATTTATATTAGCTTATAAGAGTACAGTAGCTCTATACTCATATACTCGTAAGAGTATAGTAGCTCTACTTTATGTTTCGATGATGGACAAGAACACAAACACAGTACAACGATTTGACAGCTTTCAAAAAATTGCACATTTGTTTCACTTTTTGTAAGAAAGAGGGTGAAGAAAAATAAAAAAAGCATTAGGATAAGAAGAATGGTGAGAGAAAAAGAAGAAGATGTACAAAAACAAAAAAACAAAAAAAAAAAAAAAAAAAAAAAAGAAAAAATTAATGACACAAAAAAAAAAAAACAAAACAAAAAAAAAGTAGAACGCGTACTTACTACTTAGTAAAAACAAAAAAAAAAAAAAAAAAAGGGTTTTTTTTTGCAAATAGCTCCCTAATAATTTTTTTTTTTTTTTTTACAATTAGTCCTGTATAAAATTTATTGCCAAAATAGTTTTACCCCTGCCATGCAAGCGCCACGTTAGCGCCACGCGGGCGGGGCGGGGCCAGATGTTTAAGTTGAACACGGTGAACCATTCATCGTGTTTAGACACGGTGAATAGTTCAACTTGTCCAATACAAGTAAAACCCACAAATACCCCGAACTTCAGACTTAGTCAAAATATGGCTAAGTCCGGGATATTTGTATTGGACACAGTGAATGATTTACTGTGTCCAATACAAGCGTGACGTGGCGCTTGCGTAAGGTGAGTAGGGTCATTTTTGCAAATAAATTTTACACAAGGTCAATTGTAAACATTTTTTTTTTGTTAGGAGGCTATTTACAAAAAAAGCCAGAAAAAAAAAAGTACCGAGAAGGAAAAGGAAGAAGAAGAAGAAGAATGACAAGAAGGATGAGGATGTTAAATATAAAAATATTTAAATATTATTTTTTAACAGTTTAAGTTTTTATAGTACAACGATTGTGTCATATGGTATCAGAGCAGAAGGTTCTGAGTTTGAATCACGCTAGGCTCCTAGCATATTAATTTCCTCCCATTTAATTCAAGCCCACGTCAGCACCGACTAAAAAATTTCGAGCGGACGTGAGGAAGAATATTAAATATAAAAATATTTAAACACCGTTCTTAAGTTTTTAGAGTAAAACAGTTATTTCACAGAGGAAAAAGAAGAAGAAAAGGAAGAGAACAGATGAGAGGAAGAAGAAGAGTGAACTACCTGCCCTATTGCACTATTTGGGACGAAAGTTACACTAATTTGTAGCAATATTGCACTACTAGCTTGGTGGGAATATTATATTGCACTGTTTGAACAAGTAATGCTATTTAAATAGATGTTGTACCATTTATCTGCTATGTTATACACATTTATTTTTCCGATTTTTTTAGCCATATTTTAAGTAGATTTAGGAGGCATTCAAATAAAATGAGTGCACTATTTGGGAACTACTTTTGGTAACCAGTGGAAGGGAAAGAATCGAATTAATAAATAACTATTTTAGACAAGGATTGAATTGATTTTGTAACAAAATTGATTTGGTTTAAAAAATTATGGATAAAATAGAGTTTGAGATAAAATAGAGTTTGAACCCATCAGGCAATGTGAGACTCATTTCGCTAGTCTTGTCATCCAGACTATGGCATAGTCGTCACCTTGTCACTCACACTTCGGCATAACCTATTATTTTGTCTTTCAGACTCTGGCTCAGTCGAGACTCGCCACACATTTTCGATTGGTGAACCGGATACCAAATATAATGACCTAGCTCACTAACAACAATAACTCGTTGGGTCCAAAATATCGGCCAGTGTTTAAGTCTCATATATCCCCAATCACACCACCATTCTTATCCGATGTGGAATTATTGAAGTGTGACAAAAAGAGAGAGAGAGAGGCCACAAATTACAATTTAAAATTAAGCTACAAATAAATATGCATGAACTGTGTACAGATTTAGTAGAATAAATCGACATTGCGTATATATCTATCTCTTCAAAGGTATGGACATGTTTGATTTATCTCTCTTCAAATTAAGATTTGAACATGTTTTCGCTTTAAGATGTTCAACAATTCAACAAAACTTGCATAAACTGGAACTGGAACACAAAAAGTGGATGATTAATTACAACGAAAATCTCTCTTCCTATATATAATAATAACTAGCAACAAATAAGAGCACTACCCTTTCACCATGACCAAGAGCCTCACAAGGTCCCTCTAATAGTAATTTCTTTTTTTAGGGTTTTTTAGGGTTTTTAGGGTTAGTATTAATAGGCATTGTTGAGGTAGAAATATAAACCGGCCAGACCCGCAACTCCGAGCAGAACAGCAACCGGCAACGCCCGCCTGCAAAACACCGCAACGGCGTAAAAATGATATATAAAGTTGGGACAAAACTTAAGTAGCTAGGGAGCTCTTCAGTAAGACCTCGTTAAGGAGCTCTCCATCTGCTGTCATGTGTACAAACGACACGTATCTCAAAAGAAATAACTAATGGGGATCGACAACAAAGTTCGACCCGCTTTATTAATTGTGAATCCATTACTTAAAAGAGAAGTACTAAGTTTACAACTCAAAAAGAACTTTAGAATTACAACGACTCAATTCAAGAGTTATAATAATAAAAGAACAAAGAATAATATGACTAGTGAGAAATAATTTATAAAGTACTTCACACTAGTCATATTTCTTATATATTTTTTTAATATTAAAATTCAAAAGGATTGTATAAACCCTAGGGTTACAATTTTTGGATTGAGATTTGTAATCCTATAACTATTTTTTGGATTGTAAACTTAGCATTGCTCTTTAAGTAATGGATTCAAAATTAATAGGTTGTAACTTAATCCAAAATTAAAAAGGCACCTTGTAGTTTAGTTCTTATCTTAGATGCCCTAATTAATTATAAATTGCCCCACCTTACATTTTGCCACCATCTCAAACAGATCCAAATATTTTAAAAATTCACAAATTGTGTCGTAAAATAACGACTACACCGAACTGATATATCATATTATTCCACATCTCAACATCTATTTAATTTAGAAATCAAAAGAAGATTAAAAAAAAATTCAAGATAAAACAGATCACCTGTTTCACTAATGCTATTAAAAATTAATAATTTGTAACTTCATCTACAAACTTTTTTTTCCACAAAGTTTTATACCTAAATTCAATAATCATTAATCCAATAGCTGGACTTTTAGACCTATTTGAGAGCATGACAAAGTTATGTTAAGTAGGTAACTAATGCAATTTCTATAAGCAGGGGATAACTAATTAAGAGGGGGTAAAGTGCAAAGGCACTTTGCATATTAATTTAACCTAAAAAAATGAAACTAAACCACAGGGGCCAAATTTGAATTTAGCCATGAATAGTTGAATAAATAGGTAAAGTACTATCAAGTCGTTTTCGATATTGGGATTTCTGAATCAAGCTTCGTTAAATTTGATTTAGAGTATTTAAAGTACTTAAAAAATAAATTTTGCGATTTTTTGATATTATTTGCCTTATGATCGAAGGGATCTAAAATCAACAATTTTAATAGCCGTGGTGAGCCGTTTGCAAATCTAACAGTGTAAAAATATTCAAATTATATAAAATTGTGATTAAAAAGTTTTTATACTATATAAAATTAACAATATCAATATCTTTAGTATTATATAATCAACTTTTGTGAGAATTTATTTTTTTTTCAATTTTTGATTTTGAACCGTTTCGATTACTAGACAAATGATATCAAAAAATTATGAAATTTATTTTTACGTAATTTAAATACTTTATATCAAACATAATAAAATTGATTGTCGATTCGAAAATCACACATAAGAAACGACTTGATAGTGTGGAGATCTTCGTGTTTCTAGCTCGGTTAGTTAATTTGCTAATTATTGACAAATTATTAAAAATCCGAATAAAATAGTCCTTATGTGATTTTTTTTCAAAAAAACAAAATAAAATGCGATTTTTTTGGGCTACCCGAATTATTTGCGAATTACTTACGAATTATTGAAAATCCGAATGAAAAAACATATTTTTTTATGTTTAATTATGGATTAACTTATATTTTATGTTTAAGTATGAATTCTCTGATCGCTCTTCCTATTTTTTTTTAAAATATATTTTATGTTTAATTATGGACTTTTTATTTTCTTTTTTTTTTATTATTTATTTATAGTATAATATAAATTGCTATTATTTTTTCTTACTTAATTACTTTATTTTGTAGCTCTCTATTCTTATATTGTTAAGAATTATAACTATTTATGTCGGCAGTATAAATCTAAAAAAAAAGGTTTAATTTAATAGCTGAATTTTTTTTTTTCGAATTTTTAATTGATGAATGTATAATTTTCGTATAAATCGTATATCCGAATAACCGGCGAATCCATTTTTTAAGCCGTATTTCTCAATAATTTAAAAATTAGGATATAAATAGCACCCAGGTGGTTTCGCAGTTTTTCACTTTAGTACTTTGTAGTTTAAAGTGTATCAATCTAGTACTATTGTGACGCCCCAACTTCCCAGGGGGTCACCCATCCTAGGACTACTCCCGTCCTATCACGCTTAACTCTCTTAACCTCTTGGGTCTTGCCACCGCCCAAAATGCTTAAGCCGGGTTAAGAGTTTAGCCCTATTATATCTCATATATAGGACTATATGGGGTCTCACAATCTCCCCTCCTTTAAGCCCTGACGTCCTCGTCAGGCTCAGACTCACAAGTACCAGGCGATGTGAGACTCGTCTCGCTAGCCCGTCATCGTCCGGCCCTGGCTCGAGAGACTCATCTCACACTTCCGCCGGTAATTGGCTCGATACCATATGTGACGCCCAACTTCCCAGAGGTCACCCATCCTAGGACTACTCCCGTCCTAGCACGCTTAACTCTCTTAACCTCTTGGGTCTTGCCACCGCCCAAAATGCTTAAGCCGGGTTAAGAGTTTAGCCCTATTATATCTCATATATAGGACTATATGGGGTCTCACAACTATGTGGTTTCGCACTTTCTCAGTTTAGTACTCTGTGGTTTAGAGTGCATCAATTAGTACTATGTGGTTTTATTTTTCTCTTTTCGTCGGCTCCTCTGTTGATATTTCGTTAAATTATATACAAAAAACTTCAGATACCCTATTTAGATTTATCGAATATTTATTTTAGTACATTTTAGTTTTAACTTTGTCACTGATTTTTTTTACCTCTGTTAATATTTCGTTAAATTATATACAAAAAACTTTATATACCCTACCTATGTTTATCGAATATTCACTTTAGTACCCTTTAATTTTAACTTTTTCACTAATTTAACGAAAAAAAATTAGTGAAATGGGTAATAAAAAGAGAAAAATGAAACCACATGATACTAACTTGATACGCTTTAAACCACAGGATACTAAAGCGAAAAAGTGCGAAACCAGAGGGGCTAGCTTTATATACTTTAAACCACAGGATACTGGTATTTGAAGTTAGTTTACCCTAAATTTTATTTGTGTTATATTCCTAACAAATTCTTGCGGAATCTACCGACCGTCCCTAGCGCAAGTGGCAAAAGAGCCCGGTGGTTTGTACCCGATATCCAAGTTCAAATACTAATTGATTCATATTTTTAGTTAAATTTATTTCTAAATAAAATAAATAAAGCAGATAGCATGCTTCCTATGTGATCTTTGAATAGTAGGTGAAAAGGAGATGGTAATAACCCGATGGCTTCGTCTCGCTTCAGCTGCGCCTTCCTCGCCTTCCGTTCGTCCGTTTCATTCGCGTTCTTGGCAACTGCAGGCTCGTACGGCCGGAATCTTCTCTTGGGGGCGCCACAGACTGCCAATAACAAACCAAAGTTAAAAAAATATTATAAAACTTATTTAAATTATCTGTTAAATATAAAAATATATAAATACCGTTGTCTAATAACTGTTTAATTTTTTAGAGTACAACAAATAAATTTTACATGATATTAGAATAGAAAATTTTGAGTTCGAATCATGCTTATAATTCTCTTTATAATTTTTTTTTTTGAGATGAGTATTTCTCCCATCCCCTCCTTTGTAGAAACCTAAATTCTAACTTCATGTCTATTGCATGATCTAATTGTAATTTTTTTTTTAAAAAAAACTAAAAATTATAATTTATTCCTATTTTCTATCATCACTGAAAGAACAACATCAATATTTACAGCTCAATTGGTTAATAATCCTGTTTAGTGTGATGCCCTGCTTCCCAGAAGGTCATCCATTTTAGAACTATTCTAACTCTAACTGATCTCTTAGCCTTTGTTTGGTTGGGGGTTAAAGGGTGGAATAACCCCTTAACCCCCGTATTATTCCTAAAACACCTCAAAAAATGAGTGGGATTAGCTAACCCCACCTAACCCGGGATAATCCATTTGGAGTGGGGTTAGCTAACCCCACCTAACCCCAACCAAATACTATTTTTTATTTATAATAACCCGCTATCATTCTTATCCCACCTACTCCAACCAAACACTATTTTTCACTATCATGGACTAACTCCAACCCCCAACCAAACACAAAAATACTCTAACTCCACCTTAACCCTGAACTTAACCCTATTTCTGAAATAACTAGTTTTTTCTTAACCCCGAACCAAACGGTAGCTTAACCTTTCGAACCAAGTCACCGCTCATAATACTATAAGTAAGCTAAGAAGTTTAATTCTATTATATCTCATATCTATTAATTAATCTATTAATTAACTATCTATTATTTTCCAATAACTTTACTGACGTACCAAGATTTCCTTCTAGAATTTTTTTTTTCTTCTTTCCTTTGCCTTCCTACGTCCCTTCATCATTCCCCCCTCTATGTAACTCCTCATTCTTCTCTATAGCTATCACGAGCATTTACAAAGGAAACACCACATACTCTTTTAACCCAAACCTTTGGAATTCTCCATCTTCCTTTCTCACCCTATGTCCTTCTATTTTTCCTCATCTACATAACTCTTCATTCTTCTCTATAACCACAACGAATATTTGTAAAGTTGTTATAGAGAATTTGTGAATATAAATTATCTTATCTTTGTTGAATTATTAGTAATATTTATCTACCATCACTTTCTCACCCATGTTCAAAATAACCTCAAATTGGTAGGATTTCGTATTATTTTATATTAATTTTATATTTGATCGACCTAATTTTCGACGCTATTGATCTCTAAAACGTTCCTACCAGATCATTGATAAAGACTATTTAAATTAATATTCTTTATTTCATATTTAGAGTACTATAATCGGTCATCAATGATGGAATTCTTGAATTAGGATTAGGACAAATGATGATAGAAAAGATAATTGTTTCAATAATATCTATTCGCCGCATCGTGCGAATTTTACTACACTAATATAGAATTATTTTAAATCCTAAAAGTGTCACATTAAGAAACCAATACACTATATGCGTGCTCATCTTTGTTCCTTAGACAAAGTTACCAATGCGACAATTCTGCTTAAAAATATCAGTCAACTTTTGAAATCCTAAAAACTGCTTTCCCTTGTTTCAATCTTTCTTTTTCTTTTTTCTTTTTTTTTTTTTTTTTTTTTTTTTTTTCCTTTTTGGAGGCTGTAGTTGTCATTATTATTTCTTAATCTATTATTTGTTTTTTTTTTTAATGAATAAAGCGAGTAACTTATTTTTTAAAAAAACTAGTTATAGTGTAACATTTAATTAAATTAAATTTATATTTGTATTTTAAATTTAAATAATTATTGGTGGTATAAATTTATTTATCAGTTAATTTTTTTTAATATGTATCCAAATTTTAAAAAATTGAAATAATTCTAAATTTTAAATTAATAAATTTATATTTAAATTTATGAATAAAGCTCAAAAATTAAAATTAATTTTGAATCCATAATTTGAATATAAATAATTATTAAAGACATTAATTTATTTATCATCCCATCTATTTTTCAAATTTGATATATTTTCAAATTAATTAATTATTTTCAATTCGAAATACTTTTTACACACCCAAAATATTAAAATTTTAATTAATTTCAAATTTTGAATTAAAATATTAATTTACATTTAAAATTATGAACCAAATTTAAAATTTAAAGTTGATTTGATAAGCTTATTTAAATCATTTTATATTTCAAACCTAATTTTTTTAGTTAGTTAATTGAGAAATAGTAGATACAAAATATTTTCAATGTTTGTTGCATAGAGATTTTCGTTTTTTTGATAAGTACGGAATATTATTTTATAAGGCGCTTGCGAAAAATATTCTACAGCAAATAACTTTCAGTTGAGAAAAATTTGGATAAGTATAAATTTCTTTTTATTCTCGCAAATGAAATGCAATATCTGTTCCGACTAAAATAATGTCAGTCTGTGTCAACAATTATTTTAATAATTATCTCAAATTAATATCAATTTGTGAATCACATCTATCTTCAAATTTAAAATTTTAAATTGTAAATTTATATGTTATGTTTTATTAAAAAAATATCTCATATTTTAAATATTAGTAGGTAAAATTGAAGTAATTTTTATATATTCACCTTTTAAAAAATATGATTAAATGTTATATATGCGGTAAATATTATATATGTGGAAAGTATTATGTGATTGGATATTATATAGATAGCGGATATTACGTATGAGAAAAAAAATATTTAAAAAATGCGAATATTATTTGTGATAAAATATGATATTATGTGGGCAGCGGTTATTAGGAAATATGACATGCAAAATTTGATAGGTACTATTTGAGAAAATTTTAAGTAAAAAAAGTGACAGATACTTAATTCGTCAGTCATTGGATTAGATTCAATGACTAAGAATTAATATTAATATATTTTATGATAATTTAACAATAAAATTAAAATTGTGCGACTATGATTTATTTCATTAAAGTTGAATGAATAATATTATTAGTATGTGATTAGAATTATATTAATAGGACCGGCATTTTGAAAAGAAAAAAAATTTCAAAACTCACGTTTTTATAAGCAGTATAAATCAAAGCGAAAATAAAAAAAGTAGTTGTGAGAAAGCTTACCACGACAGAAGTAATTATCAGGGAGCTTCTCAAAGGGAGTCTTGTCATTGTAAATATAGCTGCAAGATACACAAAAACAAATGCAATAGTGCATTCAAATGCAGTTCCAAGTTCCACCAAGTTTATTTCTTTTACTTTCACCAAAGTACCAAACTATGGATGACATACCAGTTGGAAAAACATCAAATACCCCCTACGTGGTTTCATACTTTCTCATTTTAGTACCCTAGGATTTAAAGTATATCAATTTAGTATCTCGTGGTTTCGTATTTTCTCACTTTAGTACCATGTGGTTTAAAGTGTATCAAGTTGGTATTCCGTGGTTTCGTACTTTCTCACTTTAGTACCATGTGGTTTAATATTTCGTTAAATAATATACAAAAAACTTCAGATACTTCTATATAGTTTATCGAATATTCATTTTAGTATCTTTAGTTTTAACTTTATTACTTATTTAACAAAAAAAATATTCCGAAATGAATAATAAAAAGAAAAAAAATAAAACTACAGTATACTAACTTGATACAAAAATAAAACCACAGCGTACTAACTTGATACACTTTAAACCACAGGGTACCAATTAAAGTGAGAAAGTGCGAAACCACAGGGTACTAACTTGATACATTTTAAACAACATGATACTAAAGTGAGAAAATACGAAACTACGAGGGGGGTATTTAAAGTTTTCCCTAAATTTTATTGCTAAACTTGAAAAGAGTGTTACACATAAATGAATTTGAAACTCTCCATGGGACTCAATCAAATATATCTACAAACTATGTGGAATTGAGAAAACTAATGAAAATGGTTAATTCTATTTAAATTTTGTCATTGCTGATAAAGAGCAGAAAAATTGTAAGTTTAAAATTGTTATAATTTACGAACCACTAATATACTATATATTCCAGCTAGGGATGCAAATGGAACGGATCAGAGAGTAGGTAGAGATCTCCATTTCCCACCTCGTTGTCTTAGCTAGCGAAGACAAATCTAGGGCAGATTAAATTTTGGGTAAAAACACACAGAAGTTATCTGAACTATGAACCATTTTGATTTGACTATTCGATCTTTTAAAATTTTAATTTCTTGCCAAACTTTTTAATTTTGTTTGATTTTATTCAGTCAACAATAATTTGCCCTCAAAATTTGAATATGTTGCTTTATCTTTACATATTTAGTTTCTAGCGCACTTCATGCAATTCTCACAATTATAAATCCGTTAAAGCAAGTGATTAGCTTTAATTTTGAAATCAAACTGTCATTAACCGACTCAAATCAAAGTTAGATAGTAAAATAAAAATTTTGAAAATTTGAATAGTCAATTAAAAATAATTCATAATGCACGTAAATGTTCTACGTTTTTGCCTAGCTTTTATCTAATTTTTTACCCTCCAATTATTGCTCCATTTGGGCAGGGACGGGAGCAAATTTTTGACAGATGGGAGAATCAAATCCATTTTCTTCACGAACATCAACAAATTCAAAATAAATTATTATTATTATTATTATTATTGGTCCGTATTTATAGCCCCCCATTTGGTACAGATCGAGGCAGGAGCTCTATCAACACGGCCCAAATTGCATCAATAATTCCAGCTTAGTAAAATATTATATTTTATCGTCTTATAGTGAATATATATAGAATAGTAAAAGTAAAAGTAATAGTAAAAATGCGCTAATTCAAATCATAGGATAACAAAGTAAAAATAAGCTTAATATGCAACAGAACTAATTTTATAGAGAAAAAATAAGGAAAAAAAAGAGAAAAAAAACAAAGAATTAATTAATTTACCCACAATCACGGCAGATATAGGCCTGCTTGGAGGCGACTCTCATGGAGAATCTCGGCCCGGTGGCGGCGGCGGTGGCTGCAGGTGCTTTTCGGGGAAGCGCTACCGCCAGCAGCAGATGCACCGAGGGGGAGAAGAATGCCGACCGGAGTGCGAACCGGTCGGCGCTTCTCCGTAGACCGCTGCTGCTGATCACTGGAGGCAAAAGAGGAGCTGGAATGCTGCTCTTCCGCAGCCCCGCTTGTGCTTGAAGCGCCATATCAGTTATTTTTTTCTTTTATTTTATTTTTAATTTTTATGTTTTTTTTTTTTTTTTTCGGTGTAGTGTTTTGTGTTTAGTGTTTGAAGTGATGTGAATATGGAGGGAGGCGGGGGAGGGGTGAAGGGTTCGTGGATGGCGTGGCGCCTCTTTCTCCCTCCCACTCTTTATCCTTTAGTTGTACTTTTGGCACTTTTGCATTTTGCACCCTGTAGTTTTCTCGTTTTGCTCTTGCCCTTTTCCTAACTCTTTCAGTTGGTTACCTAGCTTTGTTTGGTTAAGGAAATAGGGATAGGAATAGACCCTTATCCCCTCCTTTATACCTAAACACTAATTTTTTACTCGAGAATAACAGTTTTCGGTTATCTCCACCAACATCTTCATTTTTTATATAAAACTATCTAATATTTTTCTTATTCCCGGTAACAATCCAATTTTCATCCAAACGTTATTTTTTTTATCCTCATATTTGTACCTGTCCCAGTCATAGCTAGTTCTTGCTCATACCTGAACCAAACGGTACTAGATAACCTTACCTTAAATGAGTTATTCCGCTAATTCCACCTAACCCCACGAAATTCCAACCAAACACTATTTTCTATTCATAATAATGCACTATTTTTTTATCCCACCTACTCGAACCAAACACTATTTTTTACTATTCTGAACTAACTCCAACTCCCAACCAAACACAAAAATATTCTAACCCCACCTTAATCCTGAACTTAACACTATTCCTGAAATAACTAATTTTTTCTTAATTCAGAATCAAACGATAGCTAAACTTTCTAGTGGCGTTCGGTTCGTGTAGAACGAAGGAAAAATTATTTTCGGCATAAAAAGTTTTTTTTTTTCTTTGTTTGGCCTTTTTTTTTTTTTTTTTTTTGTAAAAGTAATTTGAGGGATTTGGAAAAAAATTTAAACCTTTTTTTTTTTTCTTTTTTACAATGAAAATCAAAACTTTATCTACTTAATGTTTTTTTTTTTTTTTCACCAAATCAAATAAATATGATGTTTTTTTTTTTTTTTTTTTTTTTTTTTTTACAGCCAGCCAAATGCTGATAGAATTTTTTGTTTTTTTTTTTTTTCATACAAACCAAATATTACAAAATGAAAACTTTTTTTTTCCCCAAAAAATTATTTTTCACAATTATACATTTTATAAAATACTTCACTTTAGCACTCCATTCGAATGGAGAGAAAAGCAGAAAAAAGAAATATATAATTGACTTATTACTAATGATGTGGTGCAAGTCTAACACGGTAGATTTTCTATAAAACTCAAAGAAAAAAATTCTAGAATATACTGTTTATATTGGTGATGTGGCGTCCCCAACCAATCAAATAAATTCTTTTAAATTAACCTATCACATCATGATTATAAAAATATTTTTTTATTTATTTTTATTTTTTAAAAACTTCAAATAATTTACGCGATTTCACACTTTCTAACTTTAATAACACGTGGTTTAAAGCATAGTTAGTTAATTCGCGTTTAATACGCGAATTATTCGCGAATCTTTGATTATTCGAATTAAACGGGCGTTCCCGAATTTTTCGGGAAATTCGAAAAAAATCACGTCTTCTTCCTCAGAAGAAATTATACGCGAATTATTCGCGATTCGCGAATAATTCACCCAAAAAAACGATGCTTGCCGTTGCGATTTTTCAGCCGAGGCGTCGCCGCTCTCGTCGCAGAGCTCGTCCGGGTCGTCGTCGTCCTCCTCCGCCGTCCTGGCCGGCGCCGGGAGCAAGAGCCGCGGCTGCAAATCCGGCCTCGTCGTCCTCCTCCTCCGCCGCCATGGCTGGCGCTGGGAGCAAGAGCCGCAGCTGTAGATCAGCCGAGGCCGTATGCTGAAAAGAGAAGACGAAGCAAAAATCGGGGCGCTTTATTCATGAATCTGGTGCGGTCCACGAGGCCAAAGTAGCCTCGTGGACCGCATGAGAAGGAGGTCCACGGTGGACCTCCCTCTCAAGTCTCATCACACACTGACACACTGACACACACACACACACACACACACACACACACACACACATATATATATATATATATATATATATATAGAGTTGAATTTAGAATCTTTTAATAAGACCAATTGGGGTGGTCTTTATTGAATTTTAGCAATTGGATGGAGAGATATGAGGTTGAGATGATGGTGGTAGGTGAAATAGTGTTTGAGATGATGGTGGTAGGTGGTGGTAGGTGGAATAGTGTTTGATCCAAGTGGCTATTAATAATCAAAGAGTAGATCCAATGGCTAAAAACCTAATAGTACCATGGAAATACTTCCAAAAGTATTCTAGCTCAATTCTATATATATATATATATATATATATATATATATAGAGTAGGGCTACTATACTATTATGAGTAGTAGAGCCCTACTACTCATAAGTTGTTTTCGATGATCGAGCTTTAATCGACGATCCACTCCGTTAAATATGATCTAGAGTATTTAAAACTTCTAGAAAATAAATTTCGTAATTTTTCGAAATCATTTACCTTACGATCAAAAGCTCACAAAATTGACAATTTTTAACTACCGATATGGAATACTTGGTAGTTTAACGGTGTAAAAGAATTGAAATAGGTTGAATTTTTGATAGAAAATTCTATTCACTACCTAGATAAAGATCAATAACTCCGATCTTAAATTGAAGGATCCGCTCATCTATTTTTAGGACGTCGTTCGATTTCTATCATTCATTTTATGCCCATTTGATGGACTTTATTATGATTTTGAAAAATTACGAAATTTATTTTCTAGAAGTTTTAAATACTCTAGATCATATTTAACGGAGTGGATCGTCGATTCTAAGCTCCATCATCGAAAACAACTTATGAGTAGTAGGGCTCTACTACTCATAATAGATATAGTAGCACTCTATATATATATATATATATATATATATATATAGAGTATGTTATTAATAGCGCGAACTTGGTGCTAGTAAGTTTTCTACCCTTGGATTAACCCCTTTGATTAATTTTACTCGTTAGATTATACTATTCAACCAACTACCCACTCAACCCCATGGCCCACATCATCCTAGCCGCACATGTTTTAATCCAAGGGTAGAAAACTTACTAGCACCAAGTCATTGCTATTAATAGTATTCCACCCTAGTTCTATATATATATATATATATATATATATATATATAGAATTTTAATACTATTAGTAGAAAACGCCCTTTTACTACCAAGTTTTTAACTCTCGGATGAAAATTTGTAGAGGTCGGGATATTTAGGTAGTTAGCGTTAAGTGGTCCCCCTAGGGTTGAGTGGTCCCCAATGGGTTATAGTATTTAATCCAATGGTTAGAAATAATGATAAGAGCTAATCCGATGGTTAAAAACTCAGAAGAATAATGAGATTTTACTACTAATAGTAGTCCAAATTCGACTCTATATATATATATATATATATAATTTTATTTATAAATATATATTCATTTATTATTTATAATATATTATTTTTATATAAAAATATTATTATTTAATATTTTATATATAAATTTGTAATTATTTATTAATATTTTTAAATATATAACTTTTATATATTATAACTATATGTTTATTATAATTTTGAATATATTTAATCTATATATAAAAATAATAATAATAATAATATATATAGTATATTAATATATTTAATATATATCCGAATTTTTGATTCCGAATTTTTAATTAGTGAACGTATAATATCCGTATAAATCACGTATCCGAATAATTGGCGAATCCGTTTTTTAGCCGTTTTTTTTAACGAATTTAAAAATTAGAAGACGAATTTTATCCGAATTATACCCGTACTTAATTTTTGCCGAATCCGAATTAACTAACTATGGTTTAAAGTATATCAATTTAGCGTTCGTAGTTTTATTTTTAGATTTTGTTTATTTATTTCACTATTTTTTTTATTAAATCGTGACAAAATTAAAACTAAAGGATGCTAAAGTAAATATTCGATAAACCTAGGTGGGATATCCGAAATGTTTTTATATAATTTAACGAAATATTAAAAATTAACGAAAAATAAAAATAAAATCACATGACACTAGCTTGATATGTTTTAAACTGTAGGATACTAATGAGAAAGTATGAAATCATAGAGTTGGTATTTAAAAAAATTTATCCTATATTTTTTTTTAAAAAAATATGTGATTAATTTGCTATTGCTAATATGGTGCAAGCATGGTACTGTAAATTTTCTCCACAGCTCCCAAAACAAAAAAAAAAAAAAGAGATTCCACGAGGTTTTTTTTCTTTTGAAAATGATCATGTAGAATTTCGTATTTGGCAAAATAACTCTCTTAAAATTTTATTTGTAAAACTAATTCTTCTTTCGCCACACGGGCGCCACATCAACCATTCCTCACAAAGACGGTGAATTGTTCATCGTTTTTGTATATTTCTTATAAAAGCGGTGAATGATTACCGTATTTAGAAGGCGGTGAATGATTCACCGCCTTTAGTACAAATTTTCGCCTTTAGTGCAAATCTCTCTTTCCAATTCTCTTTTATATGTCATCGAGAAAGCGGTAATTAATTCACCGTTTTTTGAGAGCACAGAAAAAAAAATGAAAAAAAAAAAGTTGGAAATGAGGCATTAAAAAGAGAAGCGGTGGGATTTTGCACTAAAGACGGTGAATGGTTTACCGCCTTCATCATAAAATTACAAAGACGGTGAACGATTCACCGTCTTTGTGAGGAAAATCATACGTGGCACCCACGTGACGAAAGGAGGATTAATTTTATAAATTATTTTTTGACAGAATTATTTTGTCAATTATAAAATTGTACAGAATTATTTTATAAAAAAGGCCTTCCACAACCACAAAATCCCAATGGAGAGAGAGAGAGAGAGGAGACCTCCTCCTCCCATTTATCCCCTCCTCCCCCTCCTCCATTATTATCACTAAAAAAAAAAAAGAAAAAAATGGCGACAGCAACTCTTCTACTCCCCCCATCTCCTCGTCTCCTCCACCCCTCGTCCTCCTCTTTCTTCTCCCACAGCTTCGGCCCAAGTCGACTCGGCCTCGGCCGAGCCCGTCCATGGCTCGAGCTTCCGAGTCGGGCCGAGTCGTCGCGGCGGCGGCGGAGGCGGCGGAGTAGGGCTTTGGCGATCGACCCCTCCTCCTCCGCCGGCGCATTCATCTTCTTCCGCCTCGACGCCGACGCCGGGTACTCCCCGGCGAGCTACTACACCTCGCTAGGGCTCTTCGTCATCTCCGTCCCCGGCCTCTGGTCTCTCATTAAGCGCTCCGTCAAATCCAAGGTCACACAATCTTCCCCTTTTTCTCTTTTTCTGTTTTTTCGTTTTTTTTGCTAAATTACACTTGGCAATCCATCTAGTAGTTGTTCGCAAACCAGCTCGAAATGAGTTGGAGATCGATCACTTATTTAATAAACACGATAAATAAATAAGTGATCTATCATTTTGATCATACTATTCAAAATGAGCCAAACACAAGCTAATGAGCCAAACACAACCACTCGCTAGTGTTAGGTTTGATATAACTCGAATGATATTAATAGCACGAAGTACTTAATGGCTACTAAGTTTTTCACCGTTTGATCTATCATTTTGATCATTTTAATCCGTTAGATTATACTATTCAACCAACCACCCACTTAACCCTACGGGCCCACATCATTTTAACCGCACGTCTCTTAATCCAATTGCCGAAAACTGATAAGATCAACGACTTTCAGACTTATTAATAACATAAGAGACCAGTTCTATACTTCTCTATATATATAGTTCTATATATATATATAGATCTTTTTTTAAAAAATGCAATTAATTTGGTGCTTTGTAAGTTTAATTTGGATTAATAGATTGTTAAATGATGTGGGCCCCTGGTTAAGTGGGTATTCTTGAATAGTATAATCCAACGGATGAAAATGATCAAAGTAGATCTAACGGTAAAAAATTCACAAGCACCAAGATCTTGGTGCTTTTACAAGCACCATAGGAATTTCTATATATATATATATATATATATATATATATATATATATATATATATATATATATATATATATATATATATATATATATATATATAAAAGCTACAACTACTATACTTTTATGAATATACTCAAGAATTTTTTATCGTTGGATGAAGAAATGTAAAAGAAGGATGATAATTGTTCTCACTTAGTAGCGATCTTTTAGAATTGAGTGGGTGGTTTGTTAAACGATGATCTAACGGATAAAAATGACCAAAGAAATAGTTTTCATGGTAAAAAATTTATGAATTCAAAAGAATATGTACTCATAAGAGTATAGGAGCCAAACTCATATATAAATATAAATATAGATATAGATATAGATAGATTTTAGGCCTGGCTTATTTCAAAGAGACCTATAGTTTATGATTTTAATTATTAGATTAAGATTTTATTATTTATTTCTTTTGTAATATTTTACTCAGTAGTAGAGCTTACAATCTAATTTGCTGAATTTTTCGGCTCGATATTTTAAACAAGTTAGTGTTGACCGCCTTACATAGATATGACTAGACTTTGACAAGTGAAATGTAAGATTTATACTTTTTTTTATTAGCGTATTCTTCTAGCTTGCGCGATTGTAATCAAATCCTTCTTGGGTAGGGATGAGAACCCAAATTAAACGGCCAGAGAAGTTTGGTGGTGAAATTAAAGTTTTAAAGATTAGATACTGACCATCCCTAGAGCAAGTGGCAAAGGACTTGTTGGTTAGTACCGGAAATCCAAGTTCGAATCATATGATTCACATTTCTGACTAAGTTTATTTCTAAATGAAATAAACAAAACGGGTAGTGTGCTACCTATCTATCTCAGAAAAAAAAAAAAAAAAAAAATTTTTTAAAGATTAGATAGTGGTTTCTATCTGAATCAAAGTTTAGTTTCATAAGTTTTTTATTCCTGTTTTCTTTTTTGGGGGCTAACTTGAGATTAAGTTGGATATTGCAGATCGTGCAGAAGACGTTCGTCAGGGAGGAGGGCGCGGCGGCGCCGCCAAATCAAGTGGCGGGGGAGATACTATCCTTCTTCACCCGCAACAACTTCGCCGTCACCGACCGCGGCGAGACCATCACGTAAGCAATAGCCTCTCTCCCTTTCTCTCTTTCTCTCATTATACTAGCGACAATAAGCCATTGACACACTTACGAAAGCATTTATGCTCAATTTGAAAGATTGGACTGAATATGATAAGACAGAGTGGGTGTTTAGCTACCGAATTTTCTAAAACCAATCTAAGTGAATCCCAATATTCGATAATCCTCTCCGATATTTGAACTTGGTCTGAATCATGACTCTCGATGACTCCCAAGTCGCTAGAAGTTCCTTCTATCTTAATATTGTTCTCTCGTCTTATTCTGTCCAATACAACTAAACGGGTCCTTCGGGTATGATTTGCCACCCTTTTTTCCTACTTGGTTTTTTATCGAAATGTTTAAATAGAAGAAAACCACTGAGATAGTCAAACCAAATATGAACTTAGGTGAAATTTGGATTGAGCTCAAAGAGCATGTGAGCAGCTATTTCAATGAATGAGTTAATGTTAGCCCATAAGCAGTTGACAACGATGGCCCAAACCAAGTAATTAACCACCCGTGCCGTATACAGTGCCAACAGAATATCAGCACGATACGGCTCCATGCCAATGGTACAGCTCAAAACCATATTTTTTTTTAAAATTAGCAAATAGTTATCTCAATAGAGTGCACAAAATTTGATAAAGATATATAATAAATAATTAGAATATATTTGGTGCCAAAGAAAGTAATATTTTCGTGTCATTGTCTCACAAATATATTTTTTGTTACTGGCATGCGACAGCATGTACAGTACGTACCATGCCGACAAGTTTTCGGCGCGATTCCGTACCACAGCACTTTAATACTTGACCTAAACAAACATGAGCATGGAAAATGTCCTAAAAGATTTGGTATTGTAAGGTAGAATATGCAAGGAAAAAAAAAAAAAGAAAATAATTTTTGATGCAGCAAAGTGTAACTAGGGTTTGGTAGCCTCTGATGCACTATACCCAGATGTAGGAGAAGTTACATCATTACACTAATACTGGTTTTGAAAGCAGTTTCTATCATATTTTTTTCGTTTCGATTACATGGGTAAATTGTTTCGTAATTTGTTTTTGTACTTCTTACATTTTGAAAAAGGTTTGAAGGCGTAATGGTCCCAAGCAGAGGCCAAGCAGCATTGCTCACCTTCTGCACTTGCATAAGCCTCAGCAGCGTCCCTCGTGCTCTCGATCGCGGTTCCTGAAGGAGGGAACAACTGGTTTTGGCTCATGACGCTAAGCCCGCTGGCGTAAGTTTCATGCTAATTTATGATCCAAGAAAACTAGTAAGGGTCACATTTAGTAGCTAACTCATTGAGATTTTCCAACTATACCCTACTTCGGCGAAAACTGATACTTCAAATTAGAACTTTTACTTTTGGAAGAAAGAATCTCATCTCAGAAAGACAAACTGAATGCTTTTCAAAGTAGAGAAAATGCTCCACAAGACATACCTGTTATTCGCTAATGACGGTGCAGGGGAGTTTACTACTGGACCAAGGCGTCGAGAAAGGAGGAGATAAAGGTGAAGATGGTGTTGGGCGACGATGGTAGTAGCCTCTCGGAGATCGTCGTCCGCGGGGACGATCAGCAAGTAGAGCAGATGAGGAAGGAGCTTCGGCTCAGCGAGAAGGGAATGGTCTACGTGAAAGGGATCTTCGAAAGATAGTGTCAGTAAACCAATAATAAGTAAAAACTAAGGTGATGGTATCTAAAAATGTTAAAACCAAGTGTGACAACAATTCAAGTGGGAAGAGAGAGTAGAACATCAACACCAATTTTGTTACATGGTTTTCGTATTAGTGGAGAGGAGTGATTTATTTTTTTTCATGTGTTGTAGCAAAGATGTTGTTATTGACTGCAGAGGATAGAAATGAAGGTGGTTGTATAATTGAGACCAAAGACATTGCTCTCAAAAATATATTGCTTCAAATTTGAGAATAATGTATTCCTATATAATAAACTAATCCATCTCATGCTACAAGTTTTGTGCACTTGTATATTTTGTAAGCTTAGATGATATATATATATTTTTTTTTTTTTTTTTTTTTTTTATGTGGGAGACAATTGGTCGTATACTTCTGAAAAGTTTCTAACGTTCCAAATTTTTTCAAATATATATGTAGAGTTAAATTTTGTAAGTGAACTGTCGTTATATCTGTGAAATTACTATTTTTTCTTTTAAATATACTCTTCTACCGTTATTAACTTTTCGTATTTATCCTTTAGTTAGAAACAAAATAAGTATTTTGACTTTTTGCCCTTTCAAATATACTTTTTTTATCGTCACCAACTTTTCTTATTTGTCCTTTAAGATAGGAGCAAAAAAAATACTTTTGACTTTTTACCCTTACAAATATACTCTTTTACTGTCACCGACTTTTCTTATTTGTCCTTAAAATAGAAGCAAAAAAAATACTTTAACTTTTTGCCCTTATAAATATACTCTTTTATCGTCACCAACTTTTATTATTTGCCCTTAAGATTTGGAGCAAAAGAGGTATTTTGATTTCTTTCTAATTCTAGTAAAAATTTAATCCAGATCGATTCAATCCGATATGACTTAACGGGTACTAACAACAAGATTATTTTTGAATAACGGAGAAATATAAGTGGAGCGTTATTTGAAACAAAAGAAAAGGTATACAAGATATTCCAAAAGTATTGAGGGGTAGATAGGTAATTATCCTAATTTTATTTTTTATGTGCTGAGGAGGACACTCCACTTGAACCAAAAGAGAAAGTAAAATTTTATATAGAGTGATCCTTTCATGTGCTATAATACCCCTGAAAAGTTTCCGATTTTTCGATTTATCCCTCTTAGAAGACTAATATTAAAAATACCCCTCCTACGTTCCAACCTATTTCTAATATACCCTTAGAGTTAAAATCTGTTAAGTAACTCTGTTATCTCTGTAAAATTACTATTTTGCCCTTTTCAAATATACCCTTCTACCATCACTGTCTTTCTTATTTGCCCTTAAAGTCAGGGGTACAAAAAGTATTTCGACTTTTGATCTTTTTCAATATACCCCTCTACCGTCACCAACCTTTCTTATTTGCCCTTAAGTTAAGGACAAAATTAGTATTTTAATTTTTTTTAACTGTGGTAGATATTTAACTCACGTTTAATCCAGATTAACTTAACAGGAGATAACTGCGGGGGTATTTTGCAATAACGGTGGAACGTATGAGGGGCATTTTAGAAAGAAAAAAAAAAGTAGGGGTAGATCGGATATTTTCAGACGCATGAGGGGTATATAGGCAATTATCCCTAACAAATATTTATGTTACTGTAAGTTCAAGTTGAAATGGTATTGACTGCAAAGAATAGATAGTAAATTTATTGTCTAATATAAGGACAAAAGTATTAACACTGGATGTTAGGAAAAATGTACAAAGACTCCCTAAACTATAGCACCATTTGCAATTAGACACTCTAAAACTTTATCAAAAAATAATTCAATAGATTCCTCTCCTCAATCAAAGCAAATAATTACACAAGTGTTTTGGCCACTTGTATGCGCATAGTTTTGCAAAATTCTGAGATACAACAAGATTTATTTATTTTATTCTAAAACATACAAAAAGCAATAGAAATTGAAGATAGATTCACCCTTTTATTCAGCATCGATGCTTAGTTATCAAAACTGGAAGTATACAAATACAATACCATGTGTAAGATATGCGATCAAAACGACAGTTCGATTGGTAATTTCACTCGAGGAGAGGCCTATTGAACTATTTAACAAAGTTTAAGGGATATAACAACCAAATGCAAAAGTTCAGGTGTCTATTTGCAAAAATACTAAACTTTAGAGAGGATTTTTGTACATTTTTTCCAAGAATATTTGTGTCGAAACCAAGACAAGTTGCGAGGGGGGTAGCTCCATTTTAAAAGTGAATATTTTATCAATTCAGATGATTCTTGTTCCCCCCTTATGGCAGTAGAATGTATGTCATAATGAACTGAAAAGTAGGGGTGGCAATCCAGCTCACTGTTCGCGAGCCAGCTCGTGTTCGGCTCGAAATGAGCTCGAGATCGGCTCGCTCGTTTATAGTAAACGAGCCGAACACGAGCTGAATTTTTCAGCTCGTTTAATAAACGAGCCGAACACGAGCTGGAGTCAGCTCGCTCGTGTTTGGCTCGATAACAGCTCGAATACATATATTTTATATTTATATAATTTAATTAATTTATATTTATATATATAGATAAAAAATTATATGTAATATATATTTTTATGATTTAATTTTTAGTAAAATAAAAATATAAATGCGAGTTGAATTATAAAATGACTCATTTGTATATAAAGTTTTAACTTAATAGATCAAAATCGATATAAATTTATTTTTTTAATATATTTAATTTAATTTTTTTTTATTTATTGTTCGTTGGCCAGCTCGTGAGCCAGCTCGTGTTCGGAACGCGAGCCGAATTTTTCGGCTCGATACTTTAATGAGCCAGCTCGTGTTCGACCCCGCTCGCTCGTGTTCGGTTCGTTTACACCCCTACTGGAAAGGAAACACCACATATTATCAAAGAAAGCCAAAAACATCTAGTCTCAAGAGCAGAAATAATAGCTGTGACAGAATGAAGAAACTTTTCTCTAACAGGAAGACTGATTTCTCAAGCATGTTCTTGCAGACATTTACGACAACAGTAGACAACACGCAAAATAATGGTTCGGCCTACCAGAGGGAAGAACACAGAAAGACTGTATAAAAGAAAAGGAGTCATCGAGTTCTTAAAATTTTTCTGCCGAAAAATCTCATCAATGTACCCCTGCAATTGAATATTATTTTGCAGCTAATTTTTACATTTTACCACATAAGCAAGGAACCTCGGGAAAGCGAGTGAATTACGACCAAGTACCTGGTAGGCGGAATTAGTTGGGGAGGATTTTGAGAAGCTCGATGTCGAACAGTAGAGTTTTGTCAATTAAGCCCTGGTTCCTCAAAACAAAATCAAGTGCTCTTTGTCCCTGCCAGGCAAATACAAAAAAAAAAAAAAAGAAAATTGGCATAATTAATCTGTAAAGAACTGGTGGAAAGATTGTATATTCTTAGTTTCAGTACCGAAAAAGTTGTCGGCCTCGGGCCAAGTCTGTTGAAGTCGTTGTCTGGATAGCCCAGTTCTGGGGGTACAATTATCCTGCATTTTGCCGATATTAAACATATCTTGGTTAGTTCAAATTAAATCCCTAAAGTTTGAAACTGATTTCACTTATATCATCAAACTTTCAAATTTAACAATTTAGTCTCTATAAGTTTGAATTACATGTTAAGTCCGTTCGGCCGCTAAGATCGGATTGGATTAGGATTAAGGCAAAAGATCGATGATGGGAAAGAAAGAATATTTAGTGATTCAGAGGTATCAGTGGTGCCGAGAAGTTGGCATTTTCAAATCAGGCAGGGTCAAATAATCAGGAATGGGATAATTAAATCCAATCCCAAGAGGTTCAGTTTCAAGAAGATTGGATTTACTGGAAGAACCTTTACCTATGGCTACCCCTCATGCCAACGAGTCACTAAAGCCTACCTGTCTTCACCATTGCTCTCTCATCTTTATCTTTTTCAATCAAATCAGTCGTTCCATATAAATCTAGTGATTGACGATATTACTAGCTCACCTCCTGATACCTCCTGGAGCCATGCCTGCAATCGCCTCCTCAAAAGCTGGTATTACCTAATTATTTGAAACGATGAGCATCAAAATAGTTGCAAAGTTAAAACCTTATATGGGACAAGAAGCATTAATCAATCCATTACGGCAAAAAAAAAAGAATGACAATTCAAAAAAATAGAGTAAAAATATTACTGTGAAACAATCTCAGATTCTACGGCAGAACAAAGTTTAACCTAAAAGGCTGTGTTTGGTTAGGTGGGTATCCCCCTTTATTCCACCAAAAAATGTTGAAAATGTGGGGACCTATTTGTTCCGGGCTTAACAGGTTCGGATTCTCCCCCGCATGGAGAACAACGCAGAACAAGGTTTCTGCCCTTTTCGCTTCCTATTATATGCCCCTTTATCCCTTTTATCTAGTGAACCGAGAAAAAAAGAAAAAACCTTCTGTAGGTTTCGTTAACCATGATTTTGCCTGAATTTTGAAAAATACTTTCTTGATAATTAAAATAGTTTATTAAGATACAATAGATGAGATCAAAATATAGGTAATAGTCTACAAAGATACTTTAACGGGTAGGAACAGTTGATTTTATTGGGCATTGGAAATGCCAGAAGATAATTGGAGTATCCATCACCTCCAACTCCAATGATGCATATACCAATTTGAAGTGATCAACAAGTCAATCACCTGTCCTGATCCAAGCTTAAACTTGAAGAAATCTTTATCATCTCCCTGCATTACCAATTTATTTTTTTTCAATTTGATGCCTGGCCCAAAACGATAAAGCAACTCTAAGAAATTCCAGAGAGGCATATTAATCTTTAGCATTAAATGATCAACTATAAAAAGGCAAACAATGCTCCATTGCATGATAAAAATCCACTAATTTACCACATTATAATTTTCAGTATCCATCAAACCATCCTATTCTCTAGTTACTAAAAATAAAAATTCTTCAAGCCATCATTTCCCAAATCAAAGGATTCTGCCTAACGTGGAACTTTAAAAACTCATAATTGATAGACTAATTACAAGTCAACAAAACAAATATATAAAATGACTTAGCAAAATGCAAAATCTCCAGGACAATATTTGTCAACTCTGCAACTAACCGATAGTAACTCCTATTGCTTAAGTTGAATTTATAAACTCATGGCTCTTCAAACATTAAAAGTGCCATGGATATGACGGTTTGCACTTCACCATTTAATATCAATAGCATGTGAAAAGCCTCGGTATAAGTTATCCAAAATGTTAAACTGTACCTCAAATGAACCACCTTTAGTCTTGTTTCGAGCTTCAAAGATGCGCCCATAGTATCCAATTGTATAACCATCCCAATCAACCTTAAATGCATTCATAATTCGAAATCTGCATCAGAGTTCGTGCAATTCAACCACAACTCAGGTAATTATCCAAATCAAATAAAAGGTATAAAAGTTGCCACTCACCACTACTGTCTCCCCTATTTTTGGAGATGGACCATTACCGACTCGCAAGTCCTGTAATTAGAAAGAGTCAGAACAACTAGTTGAACTTGACATGTATTCTAAGTGTGCAATAATGAAGTAAATGACATATGGCAAAGTGGATTACCTTGTATTGAAGCCCAGAATTTGTCTCCGTGTAATCTGGATAGCGCATTTTCGTTTTTCCATAGTCTTTCCCACGTAATGCTGGCACTGAATCCACGTTCCAATAAATCAATGCATTAGCCAATTCAATAAGTTAGAGAGTTTTTTCTTATTTTATTTTTACTAGAAGGACAAAGAAAGGAGCAAATACCATCAGCAACAGAGTGACTTAAAATGACTTAATAACCTAAAAAAGAACGCAAAAGAAGCCCTATTGCATCTAGAATTAGTTGCTGCATGATGGTATGAGTCCATGCAGTCCATTATATACAACGTACTCAATCCCAACAGTGATCCCACAAATAACTCTTTAAGTTTGTCTGTGGTGGTTATGAGAAAAAGTAAAGCTTGACATTGAAAATGTTAAACAAGTAGGTTTACAGCCTAGCTTCCTTGTTACTCAGCTTAAGCTCTGCAGTTTAAGGAGAAAAACTCTCTGGGATCCTTTGCCCATGGAAAGGAAATCCAACCAAAGGACAAACAAAGGCAGATAAAGGGACAGAAATTGTCCCAAAGAAAAATGTAAGCAGAAGATTGGAATAAGTCCCTAGATAAGATATTAGCACTAATTCCTAAATATCTATCTATACAATTACATGAATTCCCATGGCTACAACCAACGTGGTTGTACCTCCTTAATTCGAGGACAGTAATTAAGGACAGTGAGGCCTTTATTTTTTATAATTCTGTTTTAATTTTCTCTATATTTATGTGAAACCTTTCATCTTCCTCACCTCTCGACCCTACCTACAGCAGTTTTGATCTCTCTTGATTTTGGTTTTTTTTTTTTTCACTCCCGCCCTTCCCCTTCCTCTCAGCTGTAAAAAAAAAAAAAAAAAATGTTCGGATCGGATTGGGTTTCGAGAAGTGGGAAGGTGACAAAAGAAGAAGAGGAAATGCAAGATAAGTGCAAAACTTTAATAATCTTACAATTTTCTTTGTAATTTGTAAGTTATTCTATTCTCTTTATAACCCAATTTATGAACTATCTTTTAGGGACATGAAAATATTGGCACCATCAAGTAGTCCTATTGGATCTTCTTTAGGATTTGATATGGCAATGTGATAATACCACATATATATTTTAAATATATTTACAAGTGGGACTTCAGCACAAGTTGATGGAAGGATTCAAATACAACCCTGTCGAACATTAAATTTGATCAAAATTTCTTAGTGAGCACCAATAAAAAAATTAAAAAAACTATTTTTCTACGATATGCTATACACCAGCAAGTAGGAAACCTTAATCTTTATTTATTGCTTTAACTGTCATTTAAAATTGCATTGTAATTCTTGATTAACCACATATTATTCTCTATTTACGTCAAATAAAATAATCAGTGTCCCAGTCAAGATGCACATTGAGTCTACCCTATTTGGCCTCTATATATTACTTTTTAAAATTTTATTTTATAGAGATTTACTTTATTCTTTTTTTTGGTCGTGGCATTGACATCAAGTCAACATATGCTAGTTTCAAATTCTGTCTCATAAATGCAGAGCAATTAGGAAGCAAATAATATGTTACTATATAGATTTCAATTTTTTTCCTAATTTAGAGTTTTTCTTATAATTTTTTCTGTACTTTAGATAAGTTTTATATATTTTTTTTTCCTGAGCTCCATGTGTATATTTAAGATTATTTAATAAAAATAAAAATATTTATTTTTATCTTTAATGATCATTTAATATTTTTAAAGTTTTCCTTTAACAATATCTGTCCACTGCAACGCACAGGTCACTTCACAATTGATTTTTAAGAGAAATTTGATTTGAGTCAGAAAGAGAATGGGATAATGTGAATTTAAGCCTCTTCAATATGCCTTTTATTTTTTTTTACCATTTCCTTGCAATATTTTAAAGATTATTTCCGAATATCTATGTAAAAACTTCCTTCTCCTATAGTTCTGTCTTTTTTTTGGTTTCTTTCATTGTTTTCCGTTGAGTTGTAATTCCAATCTAAAAATCTTTATTGTATTTTTTTTATTATTATATCTAATCAAATATGGTTATATTTTTTTGCTTTTTCTTTACGTTTATATTTATTTATTTAATTCATAAATTTTTATTAAAAAAAATTTATCCGCCGCATCGCTCAGGTCCCTACACTAGTTATACATGATATCGTGTACCCGCGATATGATCTCTTTTACCATGTCAACTTCTTCTTGGCCTGCGCAACTTTCTTATTTTTGTGTGTAGGTAAGTTAACTCCAATAGTTTCAGTATATATTCTAACTTTGCAGCATGGAGAAAATAGAAGTAAAGAGAGCTTTTGCAAATCCGCTATTTTTCAGATTATGCACTGCTGGTCTATATTTTCCCTTCTCCTACAATTTGGACTAAAATATCCTTGTGTGGACAAGAATGTCCCTGCCTGCAGTGCTAGCACATAGATTCAACAAAAGGTGCAGTAGAGATATTTTTGTCCATAATTTTAGCCAAAATTGCACAGATAAAAAAGGAGTAAAAGTTGCAGAACAACAAAAATTTGCCGATTTCTTATTCAAAACCTCCTTGTATCAACAGCATGCGTTCAATCACATCAGCATCACATGCTAATTACTAGGAATAAGTTTAATTCAACAAAAAATGCATATGTTAGTAAGAAATGATTCCAGGGATACAAATAGAACTTTCTCGTCGCAGCCATGTCAAGCAAGAGCAGAAGAAATGATAAAGGAAGCTTCAAGGTACAAACCATACACTAAATTCTAGACATCTACTCAATAAAAAAGTATATCAACAAAGACTTACTATCAGCGAATTCAGATGCTACTGCCACTTCCTTGTCTAGAGTATGCTGAAAAGCACCAAGGGCAAATCCAAAGGTGGAAAGCAGTAACAGTTTCCTTCTTTCAAATATCTCACCTACACCAAAACTTTATTTTAGACTATACAAACATGAGAAAAGAGAACTGAAAAAAAAAAAAAATGGCATCAAAATGACCAACTACGCGTGTTACAGTTGAGTAACAGAATTCAAATTTCACTTGACTTGATGCAATAACCAATGTTCTCAGAACCGACCTAGCCATTGAACTAGTGATAGAAGAGATTTAAGGGTCAAAGGTTCAACCTAGCTCAAACCGTACAAAATCAACGGTTGAAAATAAAAATATCACAAAAAGTGGTGATATAGCACTAAAATTTTCAATCAGAGATACGGATCTTGCTGTAAATAGTATAAAAAATTTTCTATCAAAATTTCATCTGATTTGGATACTTCTACACCGTTAAATTTGAAAACAACAGACATCAACCATTAAAAATTATTGATTTTGAATCCTTTCGATCATTAAGTAAATGATATCGAAAACTCGCAAAATTTATTTTCTAGATACTTCAGCCAAACGTCGATTTGAAAATTTCATCATTGAAAACGATTTAGGAGCACAATGGCCTCCATGCTCCTAAGAGCACAACAGCCCTGCACTATATATATATATATAATAAAGGTTGCATTTTTTATACAAGATTTGTTGTGCATACATAGTTATTAGCTTTGTCACAAAAAGAAGGGCAAAAGAGATACCCTCTTGAGTTGTATTAACGAATATATATAGTATATTGTCTTACTATAGTAACAATGACTACTATAGTAAGAGTATAACTAGGATTACATACTATATAATCCTACTCTATAGAAGGTAATGATACTACTCTATAGAAGGCAATAATACACAATATCCTAATATATCGTAACAGTCACTCACTTAAAGGGTTCAAGGTCCGAACTCTAAATCACACAATTATGGGATTTTTTATTTTAACTCAATTCAACCGGTTTATTGGGGTTTTAAATAAAAATTTAGTCTGGGCCTTGAACCAAACTGGCCGTCATAGTAGCTCTTGGATAACCTGGTCCTACCAGCTGGTCGGGTTAGGTTTTCTGAACCTTGGCAACAGGGACGGAGCCATGTATAGGCCCACAATGGCCATGCACCCCCGACCCCCTACGCCAAATTTTTTTTTTGAAAATTATAAAAAAGTCTATTATTAGGTTGTTGAAAAAGTTAAAATATTACAAACTTTGGGGACCAAAATGAAAATTTTTTAGTAAATAATGTTGCCTTATGGGCCACGAATCTCATGCATCATGATGGTTTGCCATCCGCGCGCCTCATCCCACACCGCCACACATAAACTCTCTCTCTCTCTCTCTCTCTCTCTCTCTTTGTCTTTCCCAATCGCTCTCAGGCTCTCTCTTTCTCTCAAATTTCAATCTCTCTCCCTTCTCTAGGCTCTAGATCCTCAGACCGTTGGTGGTGCTCGCCGCTCGGGCTCGGCGCCTCGGCCTACACCCCTCCACCCTCCTCTCTGCAGTTGTTTCTTCTTTGTATTATCACATAGCCTCGTCCAGTCGCCCTGTTCAATTGCAGCGCCCCAAATCCAATTAGACTGATAATCTCTCTCCCCCCTTTGGATTGCTTCAATAAAAGCAATATATCAATCTAATTTGCTTCGTATAATTGTGTTTGGTATTGGATTGTTTGATGTTTGCTTCTTGATTATTAATGATTCGAGCTGTCCATATATTGTTGGATCATAATCAATAATTATGATAATAATGAAAATTTATTCATGTTTAAATTCTAATTCTAAAACGTTTGTGTTCTTTGCTTTTTAAAGTTTTCAGATCAATCACCGCAATTCATCTTTTGGCACTTATTAAATTCATGAATATTTCCTTGTTATTAAGGAATTATAATTTTTTTGCTAGTTAAGAATTGATAATAATCTTTTAATTTTTTTTAAAATTAAGAGAATATTAATGAAGAGATTTTTTGTTGGATTTAGTACTTTGTAATGCTATAATCTATTTAAAGTTTGAGTATTTTGACCTTCTCTTAATTTTTTACAATTTGGATTGATTCAAAAGAAAAAAAAAGTTTAAAAATTTCTGTGGCCTTCCAATGGCAACTATTGGATTTTAGCATTTGAGAATATGAAGTACTGTAGTATATCCAAAATTCTAAATTTGTATGAGTTCCTTCTTTATGAACAAGAGCTTTCCTCTTTTGGGCTAGCTGCTAGTAAAATAATTATTATTTGTAATTTATTTTAGATTTTAGTTTTTTTACATAATTTTACATGATTTACAAATTATCTTATACTTAACACTTTGATTTTTTGACTTAATTTTTGTAGATCTCTAGACAGTTATTATTTTAATGGGAAAGACAACTATATTTGATTCTTTTTTTAAAAGAAAAAATATTGAAAACTCGGAAGCTAATGAACAGTAAGCTATTTATAGAGAAGTTTACAATTGATTCAATCATTAATGGCTTTCGTAACTTGAAGGAACGCCGAGCACTATTCTAACTTTTGCATGGTAAGCAAAATTTTTTAAATTTTCTTTTGTACTTTTGTACTTCGAATTTTTATTATATATAGTTTGCTTTTTCATCCCTGCTTGGCAATAACATGACCTCCATTTAACCACAGACATTTGCTGTTACAGTAAGGACAATGAGCATTGAGATTATCTAATACACAATAGAAACAAGTTTCAAGAAGAGATTCACCAACAACACATAGAATTGCAAGAAAAGAACTAATTGCCCAGATATAAAAGCATGAGTAGTACCAAATTCACTAAAATAAACAAAATTGCTATCAAAATTAATGCTTTACAAGCTATACATATTAGCAGCAACCTCCGACTACAAATGTCGATTCTTACACAAACAAACACAGCATCTAAAGAATACGTTTACGGGCCGTTCATTTCACAGTAATTATCCATTTTTCCTACTCAGAATATCCAAATCATCATCATGCAAGTGTATGCAACTCAAGTTGGGAAGTTCTAAGAGGTGTGGAATCATCGTAGATTCCCAATTAGAGGGAATATTACAATACCATGGGTTAGAAGGTAACAAACTTGCCATTTTATATACAAAGTATACGACATTTTCGGAATGCGATAAACCGGCGAAACGAACGAACCCTTACAAGATAAAATTCAGAGCTCACCAGTTAAGCTACAAGCTTGCGATTCCACAATCCCTTCCGATTCCCGCGAAGATCCCCTCGCAATCCCTAGATTTCCCCTCTTCATAACCACGGCCTAATCGAGTGAATTGAGGAGATTAAAAGAACCCTAATCCCAGAGCTCGATGAAACCCTAATAAAGAGGGCATCAATTGCGAGAGATAGAGCACCCGAACCTTCGAAGAGGAGCAGATCAAAGAGGCTCTCGCCATGGAAGGGCTCGGAGGAAACCCTAGAGGCGAATACGACGCCATTGGCGCTCTCGGAGAGGAAGCAAAGGTCGGGGGCGAACGATGGGGCGCGAAGGAGACGATAAAACGGCTAGGAGAGCGTCAAAAGATCATAATGCCCATTATGTAATTATACGACGCCATATATAATATAGAAAATGCTAAGTGCCCGACACAGCTGGGTTGTACATCCTACAACCCAATTGGTGAATGGTCTTGATTAAATTAGCAGAATAGTAGCCTTTAATCTCACCCTCTTTTAATTTTTGACCTACCGGTCACCTTTTCTCTCTCTCTCTCTCTCTCTCTCTCTCTCTCTTCTCTCTCTCTCTCTACTCGCACCCTTCTCGCACCCGAAGCCTTCGCACCCGGGCTATATAGGTGTTCCTTTTAATATTACAGCTGTACCGTGGAGTGGTATAACTGCTCCATATCAGACTACAACTGCGTTAGCTGTAGCCCTATATAGCAATGGCCATTCATTTGAGGCAGCTATATAGGTGTTCCTTTTAACATTACAGCTTTACCGTGGAATGGTATAACTGTTCCATATCAGGCTACAGCTGCGAAAGCTGTAGCCCTATATAGCAATGGTCATTCATTTGAGGCAGCTATATAGGTGTTCCTTTTAACATTACAGCTGTACCGTGGAGTGGTATAACTGTTCCATATCAGGCTACAATGCAAATAGCCCCATAAGTAATGGCCATTCATTTGAGGCAGCTATATAGGTGTTCGTTTTAATATTATAGCTGTACCGTGGAGTGGTATAAATATTCCATATCATACTACAGCTGCAAAAGCTGTAGCCCTACTCTATAGCAATGGCCATTAAAACTGTGCACATTTAAAATTTAAATACACCATGTTAATTTTAAAAATATAAAATTTTCATTACAAAATTTCCATTACAACTAGGGATTCGAGAAACCCTAACAACCACAATCCGGCGCCGAAGAAGAGAGGTGACAGGGGGTGAAAGACAAGAGGGTTTTCATCTCGTCGAAGAAGTGGGCGAATCCATCGGCGGCGGCGTGAGCAAGAGGGTGTTGGGAGAGGCCGAGGGAGTCGCGGAGGTGGAGTATGGCGTCGAAGAGAACCTCGCCGGAGGCGACGCGGCTCACGTCGGTGCAGAGGGCTAGGGCTTTGAGGGACTCGAGCTCTCTCGGTGGTCAAAATAGGACCAAGGAGGAGGGGAGAGATGAAAAAGGGGGGGAAAGGAGATGAGAGGGGAGAGATGAAAAATGGGGGAAAGGAGAGAGGAGAGAGATGAAAAAGGGGGGGAAAGGGTATAAACAATATGATGGGAGTGAGGATATCACTGCAATTTTGGATGTAGAATAGCAGCCGTTGGATACAAAGTTGTAAGATGTACAACCCCTTTGGGGTTGTACCAGTAGCATTACTCATATAATATATGGGTTATTTGCATACACGTCCTTGCAAACATAGTGAATTGCAGAAATATTCCTGCAAAACAAAAATTCTAAAGTTGTCCATGCAAAAGTCATAAGTTATGCAGGTTAAGCTTTGTTAGAAAATTTTCGTTAACCACGGTTAAAATACTTAACCATGATTAATTATAATGTAAACTTACAGATTTACCCTTCTTCCTCATCCTCCCCCCCCTCTTCCCTTTTCTTCGTCGCCGGCGAGGAAGCAGATGCGGCGACGGCGAACCCTTTCCCTCTTCCTCTTCCCTCTTCTTCGTTGCCGGCGATGGAGAAGATGCGGTGAACCCTTTCCTTTTTTCTCTTCCTCTTCCTCTTCGCCCGTTTTCTTCCTCTCTCTCTCTTCCTCTTCCCTCTTCTTCGTCGCCGGCGCGGCGGCAAATCCTCTCCCTCTTCCTCTCCCTCTTCTTCTTTCTCTCCTTCTTTCTCTTCTCTTCTCTTCGTCGCCGGTGAACCCGATCTCGCGTCGTCGCCGTCATCGCTCCGACGGCCCCGTCGGAAAAGAAAGAGAAAGAAAAGGGGATACTTTTGGAGAGATATATTTGTAAGGGCAAAAAAGTCATTTCATAAAAAAGCTGTTAAAAAATAAACAGCTCACTAACGGGTTTAAGACAAAGGAACATATCTGCATATCTTAAGACTTTTGCAGGGACAACTTATGAAATTTTTGTTTTGCAGGAATATTTCTGCAATTCACTATGTTCAGAGAGACGTGTATGCAAATAGCCCTATATAAGGGAAGGAGTAGTGCTAAAATAAGGGGAGTGAGGTTAACACCCTTTATTTTATGGAAATGTCTAGCTGTACACCCCTTTAGGGTTGTACATCCTACAACTACATAATCGGACGGTTGTAAATTGGGGACCAAGCTGATTTTTCAAAAGGTGTTTTTTATGGGCCCTTGGATAGGAAGTTGTAAGATCTACAACTCTCTTAAAGTTGTACCTGTAGCATAACTCTTATTTTATTGAAAAATGCTAGATGTACACCTTTTGGGGTGTACATCGTACAACCCACCCATCCATGGGTGGAAATTTACTCACCAGTCACATGATGTGACTGGTGAATTACACCCCATCCAAGGATGGGTGGGGTTGTAAGATGTACACCCCCCCTTTGGGGTGTACACCTAGCATTACTCTATTTTATTTTCAAAATCCTTTCTATATTAGCCGTTGGATCACTAGTTGTAGGATCTACAACCCCCCGATGGTTGTATCTGTAGCATTACTCTTAAAGAAAAATGAGGATGGGGGCATTTTGGTCATTTAGTGGTGGTGTTGAAGTATTTGGTTCGTGAGGTATCCGGATTGTAGGATCTACAACCCCCCGATGGTTGTATCTATAGCATTACTCTTAAAGAAAAATGAGGATGGGGGCATTTTGGTCATTTAGTGGTGGTGTTGAAGTATTTGGTTCGTGAGGTATCCGGAAAATTAGAGCATGTGGATTGTGGCGCGTTTGCGGACTTGTGGGGTCCACAATAGCCCAAGTGAATCAGGGCCGTTCAATAGCTATGCTTTGGGTGTTTCGAGCACCGTCCGATTTGCTCTCTCACTAGCATCAGAATATATTCGAACTATTCTGATACATTTATGGGTTAATTACATACAGGTCCCTATAAATATAATAAATTATAAATATATTCTTATAAAAGTTCAACTTTTATATATTGTTTCTGTAAAAATTTTTATATTTTCAAATACGACTTTGCCATTAGAATCAGATAGAAAAGTTTAGTTAATCATAAGTTAAATATTTAATCCTGATTAATTAATCAAGTGAATTGACTTTTTTATTTCTCTTCAATTAATAGTTGAAATTTTTAGAGTGACATATTTGTGATGGCAAAAATATCATTTTATTTATAAAATAGACATCACTTTAACAGTAACAAATCAGAGACACATATTTAAAAATATTAGGACTTTTGTAGGAACAATATATATGAATGCTGAATTTTATAGGCATATATTTGCAATTCAATATGTTTGTAGGGACCTATATGAAATTAACCCTATATTTAAATTGTCTAAGAGACCATTTGGTGCGACATAATTATAACGGTTAATTACATACAATTTTCTATAAATATAGCAAATTGTACATAAATATTTCTACAAAGTTTACTTTCTTATATTATTTCTCTAAAAGTCATAATATTTTTAAATATGTCCCTACCGCTAGAATTCGTTAATAAAATTTAGTTAACTATAGATAGAATGCTAATTAATCCTCATTAGTCAATAAGATAAATTGACATTTTTATCTCTATTATATTATCTCTTATTCTCTCAATTAAAACCCTAGAAGCGGGAACTCTTCTTCTTCTTCTTCCTCTTCCTCTTCTCCTTTCTCTCTCTCATTCATACTAGTTTCGAATCTGTAATTAGAATTTCTCCGTTCGCATCCACGCACAATGCGTGTTTTGTTTTTGTGGGAAAATTGCGTACGGTAAAAACGCAGTGGAAAGAAATCAAACAAATTTGATTTTGAAAAACTTCGAGATCTAATCTCAAAACCACGCAATTAGGATCCCTCATGTTCTTTAAGATTAAAGGAGAAAAGTAAGATCGAATCTTTACCTTTTTCGCGGATAGATCTTCACCTCAATTTGATGATCGTGGAATCCGGTTCTCTTGAAGCCGCACACGCGTCCGGCCTCTATAGGTATCCACACGAAGTTCTTGATTTGATCGATGTCCTCACCGGGATGCTAGCTCCCTTGCAAAGAACGTCGTTCTTGCTAGTATATGGAGAAGAGAGAGAAGAAGAGAGATGACCGTTAGGGTTTTCTAAAAACCCCCATATATTATATATAGGAATATAATCCTATTCCTAATAATATAATGACAATTAAGGATAAGTATAAATCTAGACTTATCCTTTCCTTGGTTAGGTCGATCAAATCCTAATTTGATTCGACTTGATTTTATATTAATTTGATCATATCAAATTAATAATACAATATTTGCACATAAGTCCTTTTATAATTTACTAACTATTAGTAAGTCCTCTCATGTAACATTTACACCTTAATACCACTAATTTGTAACAATTATAAATTAGTCCAATTATCAACATATTGACAATTAGGTCCTCCGTGATTCAATAATCGCGATCTAGCTATCCGATCAATCATAACCTCTTATGTGTGTGACCCCATAGGTTCTATTCTATCTGGTAGTGAGATATACTTTGATCACTATCAACAATATCACTGAAACCCCTTTCAGTGGATCAGAACAATTCCAACTCAGCCCAATAAGAATTATCGATCATCTAGATAATTCTTATGAGTCTCACAATCCACTAGTGACGCCTAGCAGCATGTAGTGGTATTCCAAAGAGAATGGAATACCGAACCTCTTGGTGCGATTCGTGTGATACAATCCTTCTATCATGAGTCCCGACGAGACGGAGGTTATGGAATAACTCGTCAAACCCCATCGCCTGTCATATGTTAAATTTATTCGACTAGAGTTTCTAATATCGGAAATCCTTTTCCGCTATTAACTCTGCCCTGACCAAGGTCTTCTAAACTCGGTCTCATAAATCACATAGGACTAACACCCCTATCTACCAAGGGAGATAGATTCCATCTAAGTGCGCACCCTATTCCTACAATGAACCTACTGCAGCCAACATGCACCGCATGGACCCGAATGGCTAGGGACCAAGTGTATGTACAGTCAAACTACAGTAACCTCATTGTGAATAGCCGAGGCACCGCAGGTCAAAGGACCAGTCACACTACTGCAACATTGAGTAAGTCACTGACGAGTCAGTAGACATCCAAGTGACTTCTCGCATTGATCACGCTCGGTACCCTTTTTCTCTAACAACCACCTGCATATTCGCTTCAGTGTCCCCACACTGTCGACCCGAGACCCGTCTACCCAAAAGGGAAGCGACCTATGCACCAATCTCACTGGATCAATCACCGTCCCCGTGATAATCCATTGATCGGGAGCATTTAGGAATTAACCATCAATGACACATGTCTCTAATTCTCAACTCTTGAGAATATATGTCATCATCTTATTAATTCCTTGGACGATTCATGGACACATACACAACATGAATGGAAATAAGAACCCAAATATATTCATAATATTTTTAATTCAAATACAAATTTATGTCCTAGAAAGAATACATGTGTTGGCCTGGTTGGCTTCTAGGGCATACATCTAACAATCTCCCACTTGCACTAAAGCCAATCAGCCATATACCTAAGCTCCATCTTCTCAAGGTGGACTTCAGTCGTCTGCTGGCAAAGTGGTTTAGTCAATGGGCCTGCCACGTTATCCGTGGAGTCTACTCTCTGCATCTCGATGTATTTCTTATCGAGATAGTCGCGTATAATCTGAAACCGCCGCCCTATATGTTTGGACTTCTGATGAGACACAGGCTCCTTAGCTAGGGCTATGGCGCCAAAGTTGTCGCAATAGAGTGGTATGGCATCCGATGGCATCACACTTAATTCCGCGACAAACTTCATGAATCAGAAGACCTACATTAAATGCGGCAATATACTCTGCTTCAATGGTAGGGTGATTGATTGGAACTCTTCCAAGTCACTAAGCAACCATTGCATATGAACACACATCCTGACGTAGACTTTCTATCGTCAACATCAGACATAAAGTCTGAATCAGTATATCCTTGTACTCTCAACTCTCCTACTCCAAAGACTAAGAACATATCCTTAGTCCTTCTCAAGTAGTTGAGTATGTTCTTCTCAGCAGTCCAGTGCTCCTCGCATGGATTAGATTGATATCTACTTATGACACTCACAGGAAGAGCGATATCAGGTCATGTACACAGCATGGCGTACATAAGACTCCCTATAGCTGAGGCATAAGGTATCTTACTCATACGTTGAATCTCTTCAAATGTATTGGGGCACATTTTCTTTGAGAGATAAATTCCATGCCTAAGAGGTAAAAGTCCTCTTTTGGAGTTTCCATGCCGAACCTTTTCAGCACCTCCTCTATGTACATTTTTCTGTCAGAGGCCTAGCATCCTTTTAGATCTATCTCTATAGACCTTTATCCCCAAAATATAGGATGCTTCCCCTAGATCTTTCATGGAGAATTCTTTAGACAACCATATTTTAACTGAGGTCAATATTGGAATGTCATTCCCAATTAGGAGAATGTCATCCACGTACAATACGAGGAATGTGACAACTCTCCCACTGACCTTCTTATAAACACATGGTTCCTCCTCATTCTTAACGAAATCAAACGATTTAATCACGTCGTTGAAACGAGTATTCCAAGTCCGAGATGCTTGCTTAAGTCCATAAATGGACTGTTGCAACTTGCATACTTTGTGACTTTCATCACTGAAAGTGAAACCCAAAGGCTGCTCCATATAGATATCTTCTTCAAGATATCCATTTAGGAAAGCAGTTTTCACATCCATTTGCCAGATCTCATAATCATAGTATGCCAAGCAAAGCGTTGTTCGAATGGATTTAAGCATGACCACAGGTGAAAAAGGTCTCTTGATAGTCAATGCCTTCGTATTGACTATACCCTTTTGCAACTAGCCTTGCTTTATAGGTCTCCACCTTTCCATCCGAACCTATCTTTCTTTTGTAGATCCATTTACACCCGATAAGTACTATACCTTCTGATGGGTCTACCAAAATCCAAACCTTGTTGGAATGCATTGAGTCAATTTCTGACTTCACGGCTTCTAGCTATTTCTCGGAATCGATGTCAGACATCCCCTCGTTGTAGGTTTTGGGATCATCTCCATGTTCCCTATCTCCCATGAGAAACATTTCCTCTACTTCCTCTGTAACGATATCTAAATATCATTTAGTAGGATGGGAGATTCTACTCGACCTACGAGGTGGAGGAGGTACTACATGTACTGGCTCAGCTTGAATAGGTTTTATAGGTCTGATGACTCGTTGCTCTTCAGAGACTCTCTCTTCGAGCTCAATTTTTCTCCCACTGGCTTCTTCTTGAATAAGCTATTTTTCCAAGAAAATAGCATGTTTGGTCACAACTACATTGTGACTCTCTGGGATAAAATTAGTAACCTAAAGATTCTTTAGGATCGATATCCAATAAAACGAGCCCTCTCAGACCTAGCCTCTAACTTGTCCGCCTGTAGTCGCTTGACATAGGCCGGACACCCCACATCTTGATATGACCAAGACTTGGTTTCTTACCATGCCACATCTCATACGGCGTGGTAGGAACGGATTTAGAGGGAACTCTATTTAACAAGTAAGCTGCGGTAAGCAAAGCATGTCCTAAAAATAAAGGAAGATCAGTGAAGCTCATTATGGATCGAACCATATCCAATAAGGTTCGGTTTCTCCGTTCTGACACCCCGTTGAGTTGAGGTGTTCCTGGGAGTCCACTGTGAGACTATGCCGTTTTCTTTGAGATAGTCTAGAAACTCTCCACTAAGGTATTCTCCTCCTCGATCTGATCGAAGAACCTCGATGAATTTTTCAGTTTGCTTTTTTACTTCATATCTGAACTCTTTGAACTTTTCAAAGGCCTCAGATTTGTATTTCATAAGATACACATACCCATACCGTGAATAATCATCGGTAAAGGTTATGAAGTAGAGAAAACCACCCCTAACATGCACCACAAATGGCCTACACACAGCAGTGTGTCTTAGGAAAGTATCTCGTGGCCACTTTCCCTTGTCCTACAAAGGGTAATTTAGTCAATTTTCCTTGAAGACGAGATTCACAAACTAGATAACACTCGAAGTCAAGGAGCAGAGAAGCCCATCTTTATCCAATTTATTGATCCTTTCTTCTCCAATATGACCAAATCTGAGGTGCCACATATACTTTAGGTTCAACTCATCTCTAGGTCTCTTAGACCCAACAACACTCACTACTTACTCAGTAACATTTACAGATACATCCATATGTAAATGATAAAGACTGTCAATAAAAAATCACGGCCAATAATTTTATTTCTAAAATAAATTATGCAGTAATCTTTATCAAAATATAACCATCCCGTGCTAAAAGGAATCAGAAATCAAATTTCTGCTAGCAGGAGATATGTAATAACCGTCTTTGATAAAACATATCCTGACGGTAATCGCAAAGGATAGGTATCAACAGTCACAGTAGCAACTCTTGCCCCGTTGCCCACCCGTAGGGTCACTTCACCTTTCCTAAGCCCTCTACTTTTTCTTAGACTCTACATTAGAGTCAATAACTCAACGGAAGTAGAGGAAACCGTCAGGTTAGTTTCTATTACTAGCAAGTATGACATACCTTCCCTAAGGTGTGTCATTCTTCATATTCTTCAAGCTCTCCAGGTAGAAAGGACAGTTCCTTTCTAATGACCGTCAACATTACAGTGGAAACATTTTCCTCTGTTAGCGGCCCTTTTCTTAGGAACTACGCTCTCGGCATGTTCTCCGTCTTTTGTTTCTTCACGGGTTTCTTCTTCCAATTAGACGTTCTTTTGGAAGAGGAAGCCCGCTCCACAGCAAGAACCGTGTCCTTTGAACTTTTCAAAGCCCCCTATGTTGTTACCAACATGTTCAATAACTCTACGTTGTTGCAGTCAATTTTATTTATATGGTAATTTACAATAAACTATCCATATGATACAGGAAGAGATCAACTTGCAATTCCTTATCTATTTCTACGCTGAGCTTCTCAAGCTCCTCGAGGTTTTTTATCATTGTCAAACAATGAACAGACTGCCCTTCGGTTAGTTATTAGACGGTTTGATAACAAGAGATTTACCTGGTCGAGAACATTGCAGAGCTTCTTGGAACTTAAAACTATTTTAAGTTCTTTAGCCACTCTTTATAATTAAGTTCAGTCAAGTATTTGGTGTCGAGAATACAAAAGAAAATTAGAAGCAGATATTTACTTTGCAGAGAGTAAAGATTCAAGTTAGATATTTGTATTTGTTTTGAAAATTTATTTTAGGGATTTTAAAAACAAATTTAGCCTCCCACTATTTTCTCGAGTCTCTTACACTCCTCGGGTAAAGAAACGGAAACCCAACGCAACAAAAGGTTTCAAGTGGGTACTGCGGTCTCACCAGTTTAACGTACCACCTCACCTGACAGTTATTGGTGATATGCTAACCAATGAGTGGACAACTCTTGTCCAATGCTTCTCAAGCAAATTGCAGTGATCGGTCTCTAAGTCCTGTAGGCCTCACCTGACAGTTATTGGCCCCATTCTTTAGTTAAGTCAGACCCACCGTTCAAACGCGTAAGCAAAGCCGTCATTGAGTCCCTCACTTAACAGTTATTGGGCCCAACCCCATCTTTACTCCGCAGCATCTCATGCTAATAGAGTGGTTGCGCATTCCCGATGCAATTGACCACTGTAACCAGCCGTGCCAATCAACACCAGAAAAACGCCCGCACTTCTACAACGGCGGAAGACCGCTCGACTTAATATTTATGAGGAGATTTAAAATTTAAAATTTAGGTCTCAAAACAACATTTTATTTATTTACATCTAATGCAAATAAAATAATCCGCGCATAAAAAATAAAATATAACTGGTGATGATCATGGATCCTAGAATTGGATTCGGACTCGAGCCACGAGTCGAATCGGGTCATAGGGTCATAAATTACAAGCACATACACGTCATTGGTTTGATCGTCTTCAACTCCTTGATACGATCTCGAGCTTCAACTTGATCCGATCCTTTTCAACACCTTGATCCGACCGCCACCAAGTATTCGTCTCTATCCGGGCCTCGCGAACTTTTAGGCTTGCATCCGATCAACCAATGACGTGCAACCATACATAATACAACCCAACAATAGTAATGAATTGAAAATTAATTACATTTGATAATTTTTATCTCTAACCTATTGAGACACGCAGGTCTCCAAATAAATCGGCTTGTGCTCGCAGGCACAAATATAGCCACTAATACAAAGTCCTTAATTTAAACAAATTTAAAATTACAGGATTCTGCATACACATCATACATCACATGTCGAATCAGAAACAAATAGGTCGCTATCCATGATCATCACCGATATGTATCTCATACATCACAAGCATATAATAATAAATTTGGGTATTCTAATTAACTGTTAACCGATGATTCGAAAAATAATAGTGACTAAATCACTAATACAATCAATCTTATTGATCGTTTATACTTTTGATCGACAACTTAATCTTCAAGAATAACAACTTGATCTCATCAAGATTTGATGTAATCAAATTAGATCCTTATCTTTTATCTTTATCTTTCAAAATTTTGATCGTAAAAAATAACAACTTGATCTCATCAAGATTTGGTCTAATCAAATTAGATTTTTCTTTATCTTTTATCTTTCAAAAATTTGAATTGATCTAATCAATTAAAATAAAATAAAATAAAATAAAATCCAAAAATTCCGTACGGATTGCTACAGTAACATCCGTACGGATTGCTACAGTAGCGTTTTTTTTTTTTTTTTTTTTTTTTTGATAGAAAACAAAAAATCGTCGATTAAGTTGCTTGATCAATTCGAATTTTAAGAATTAGCCAAAAACGATCTATAAATCGTTCTACCGGCGAAAAACGGTTTAGAATATCCAAAATCATAATTTTAATCTTAAAAACATGAGGATGGCTCTGATACCACTGTTAGAAAATTGCGTACGGTAAAAACGTTAGGAAAGAAATCAAACAAATTTGATTTTGAAAAACTTTCGAGATCTAATCTCAAAACCACGCAATTAGGATACATCATATTCTTTAAGATTAAAGGAGAAAAGTAAGATCGAATCTTTACCTTTTTCGCGGATAGATCTTCACCTCAATTTGATGATCGTGGAATCAGGTTCTCTTGAAGCCGCACACGCGTCCGGCCTCTATAGGTATCCACACGAAGTTCTTGATTTGATCGATGTCCTCACCGGGATGCTAGCTACCTTGCAAAGAACGTCGTTCTTGCTAGTATATGGAGAAGAGAGAGAAGAAGAGAGATGGCCGTTAGGGTTTTCTAAAAACCCCCATATATTATATATAGGAATATAATCCTATTCCTAATAATATAATGACAATTAAGGATAAGTATAAATCTAGACTTATCCTTTCCTTAATTGGTTAGGTCGATCAAATCCTAATTTGATTCGACTTGATTTTATATTAATTTGATCATATCAAATTAATAATACAACATTTGCACATAAGTCCTTTTATAATTTACTAACTATTAGTAAGTCCTCTCTTGTAACATTTACACCTTAATGCCACTAATTTGTAACAATTATAAATTAGTCCAATTATCAACATATTGACAATTAGGTCCTCCGGCGATTCAATAATCGCGATCTAGCTATCCGATCAATCATAACCTCTTATGTGTGTGACCCCATAGGTTCTATTCTATCTGGTAGTGAGATATACTTTGATCACTATCAACAATATTACTGAAACCCCTTTCAGTGGATCAGAACAATTCCAACTCAGCCCAATAAGAATTATCGATCATCTAGATAATTCTTATGAGTCTCACAATCCACTAGTGACGCCTAGCAGCATGTAGTGGTATTCCAGTAGAATGGAATACTGAACCTCTTGGTGCAGTTACCGTGTGATACAATCCTTCTATCATGAGTCCCGACGAGACGGAGGTTATGGAATAACTCGTCAAACCCCATCGTCATATGTTAAATTTATTCGACTCGAGTTTCTAATATCTAAATCCTTTTCCGCTATTAACTCGCTCGCCAAGGTCTACTACACTCGGTCTGATAAATCACATAGGACTAACACCCCAATCTACCAAAGGAGATAGATTCCAACTAAGTGCGCACCCTATGCCTACAATGAACCTACTGCAGCCAACATGGACCGCATGGACCCGAATGGCTAGGGACCAAGTGTATGTACGGTCAAACTACAAGAACCTCATTGTGAATAGCCGAGGCACCGCAGTCAAAGGACCGCCACACTATCGCAACATTGAGTAAGTCATCGACGAGTGAGTAGACATCCAAGTGACTTCTCGCATTGATCACGCTGCACTTGTTCTCTAACAACCACCGCATATTCGCCGGTTGTCCCCACACCGTCGACCCGAGACCCGTCTACCCAAAAGGAAGCGACCTATGCACCAATCTCACCTGGATCAATCACCGTCCCCGTGATGATCCATTGAACGGGAGCATTTAGGAATTAACCATCAATGACACATGTCTCTAATTCTCAACTCTTGAGAATATATGTCATCATCTTATTAATTCCTTGGACGATTCATGGACACATACACAACATGAATGGAAATAAGAACCCAAATATATTCATAATATTTTTAATTCAAATACAAATTTATGTCCTAGAAAGAATACATGTGTTGGCCTGGTTGGCTTCTAGGGCATACATCTAACAGTTTTGCCCATATCAAATGTGTATTGCTTTTCTATTCAATTTTCTCTATAATTTTTTCTTATTTTGCTCGAAAGAGAAGGTTATGAGAAAATGTTGTGTGCAATTTACCGTAATTATAAATATAGTATAATCAGAGATACATATAGTTCGAAAATGTATTAATTATTAGGAACAATTGCTTATATACCTCTGAAAAATTTCCAACTTTTTTATTTACCCCTCTTTAAAAGTTAATATTAAAAATATCATTTTAACTTTTCAAGTTATTTTAAATATACTCCTAGAATTAAATTCTATTAAGTAAACAGGTAGAAACAAATACTCGTTATCTCTATAAAATTACCATTTTACGCTTTCAAATCTACTCTTCTAACGTTACAATCTTTTTTTTGAAGTAAGCTGTACATTAAGTTTTTTGACTTTTTACCTTTTCAAATACATTCTTCTACTGTTACCAATTTTTCTTATTTATTCTTAAGTCAGTGACAAAATCAGTATTTCTACTATATTTTAACTATGGTAGAAATTTAACTCAGGTTTAATATGAGATAACCTAACACGCACTAACAAGAGGAGTATTTTTTAATAGGGCAATTGCTTATATACTCCGAAAAGTTTCCGATTTTTCGATTTACCACTCTTAGAAGGCTAATATTGAAAATACCCTCCTACGTTCCAACCTATTTCTAAAATACCCTTAGAGTTAAATTAAATAACTCGTTATCTCCGTAAAATTACTATTTTGCCCTTTTCAAATATACCCTTATACCATCACTGTCTTTCTTATTTGCCCTTAAAGTCAGGGGCACAAAAGTATTTTGACTTTTGGTCTTTTCCAATATACCCCTCTACCGTCACCAACTTTTCTTATTTGCCCTTAAGTTAAGGGCAAAATTGATATTTTAATTTTTTTTAACTATGGTAAATATTTAACTCATATTTAACCCGCATTAACTTAACGAGGAGATAAGCATGGGGTATTTTGCAATAACGGTGGAACGTACGAGTGGCATTTTAGAAAGAAAAAAAGTAGGGGAAGATCGAATATTTTTATATGCAAAAGGGGTATAAAGGCAATTATCCCTTTTAAAAAAAAGAAGAAATATACGAGGGATATATATCTGAAACAAAAAAAAAAAGAAAGATAAATATATATATAAATTTAGAGATTTTGAGGTGTATATGGACAATTATTTCTAAAGAAAAAGAAGGATAAGGGCATTATGATCATTAGTGGTGTTGAAGTATTTTGTTCTAGCTAGAGATATCCGGAAAATTAAAGGCCAAGTGAATCATGACCGCTCAATAGCTATGCTTTAGATGTTTCGATTACCGTCCGATTTGGTCGCTTATTATATATATACTAGTTAAGTGCACGTGCAATGCACGTCGCACAAATACTAAAAAATAAATTTTTGGCTAAATTACAGAAAATTCTCCTGTAATAATTCGTTTTTTTTACTTTCCCCTCCTGACATTTAAAAACCTGCACTTTGCCCCCTTGTAAAATAAAAAATATGCACTTCATCCCCTATCGTTAGGATTCCATTACAAAATATTATTTTATGCCGAAAATATCCCTCCACCCTCTTCCTTGTTGCTTCGCCTCCCTCGTGCTCGCCGCTCGCCTCCTCAAAGCTCGCCGCCGCTCGTCTCGTCGCGCCGCTCGCCGTTCCTCCACCGCTCGCCCTTACCCACGTCCTTCGTCCTCCTCCGCCGCCTCGCCTTCGTTGTCTTGCCTACATCTCCATCAACACCCACCTTAATTTCCTCCCTATTGTCAACGAAATCGTGGGCGAGGCGAGGTGAGGAGAAGGAGTAGTGGAGAAGAAATGGAGAGAAATCGTGGCCGATTGAGGTCGGAATTGCGGCCGATCGAAGGGCCTGAAAAAGATAAGAAAGAAGACGAAAATGACGAGGGCAAAATAGTCATTTTACATACCGTAATCCCTTGTGAACATTTTTTATTTTAGGGGGCAAAGTGTAGATTTTTAAATGTCAGGGGGAAGTGAAAAAGCGGATTATTACAGAAGGGGTTTCTGCAATTTAACCTAAATTTTTTATAAATAAATATTATAGATTCGATATATAGTATTTAATCATTACCAAAATAAAATAATGAAATAAAAAATAGAATTACAATATCATCAAATAAAGGACTCAAAATCTATCATGGTATCATTAAAAAAAACACAAAAATTTGTCACTAACTAACTTAAAATGTCACTGTCCGACTCTCTTCCGTACAAATTGCAAGGTAAGAAAAATAATAAAATAAATATTAGTAAATCATCGTAGATAAAATTAATAAAAAGTGTAAATTTAATAAAAATTCATATAAGTAAAATTTTTTAGCTTAATTTTATTTCTTAAGTTTTTGAATAGGTGAATTAAGCACAATTTTACTTGCAAAATTTTACTAAATAAATTGATCCTGATAAATAAATTTAAAATACTATAGAAAAAATAAAATATTAAAAAGTATATTTATTTTAATTATCGATATTAACGTTCATCGCTTTAATACAATAACACTATTGTTTCCAATAGCGTCTCTTCATATGCCAATGTGTGTTAGCACTATCTTGTGCTAGAGGGATATAGGACAATCTAATTCGATTCATGCTTCAATCCATCCAAATAATTAGTTATTAATAATTTTTTCATGCCAAATGTGTGTTAGCAGATAGCGAACGCGACAATATACCGGCATAGGCAATGATTATGAATAGAACGATGACGATATACCAACGTGACAAATGAGAAAAAATATAACTAAAAAAATATTTGAGAAAAATATTAGATAAAGATATAACTAAAAAAATATTGGAAAAAAATATAGATAAAAATAAGAAAGGATACTACTAAAAGAATATATGCTAACGAAAAAAATATGATGTATCTATTGTGTGATAAATATTATGATAAGATAAGATTGGGTAGTATAGATATTGAATGAGTAGGTATTAAGATATATGCTATATATGATGAGATAAGATTAGGTAGTGTAAATAATATATGAGAGGTATTAAGATATATTCTATATTTGAGAATGCGGAGAATATTTTGGTTGGTATTATTTAAATATTGAATATTTTACTAAAAAAAATTAATATTATATTTAATTAACGATTTATTTTTGATTGGACGTGTATTATTTTTTTTAGGAATAAGTTTTTATGACGCATTATTTAAATATTGAATATTTTGCTAAAAATATTTAAAATTATATTTAATTCACGATTTAGTTATGATTTAGCGTATTATATTTTTTTAGCAATATTTAACGCTTCTATGGCGCACTAAATTATAATACTCGTTAAATTTAAATTTATTATTTTATGTAAGAAAAAATATACTACTATAGATTAAAATTTAAATTATCAAATTTGCATGTATTAAATTTTGACGGACATTATTACAAATTTAAAATTTAATTTTGAATACTACTTGATTGGATAGGTATTATGTTTGAGAAAAAAAATATTTGAGAAAATGCTTGGATAGGAAATAAATATAATTTTACGTATTATATGATTAACGGAGGTATTAAAATTCAAATTATCAAATTTGCGTATTAAATTTTGGCGGGCATTACAAATTTAAAATTTAATTTTGAATACTATAGGTTGAGATATTATGTTTGAGAAGAAAAAATATTTTAAAAAAAATGTGATTAGAAAGTAAATTTAATTTTACGTATTACGTGATTAGTGGAGGTATTACGTGATTGGCGGGTATTACGTTAGATATGAGATAAATTTAATTTTACGTATTATATAATTGGTGGGTAGAAAAAAAAATATTTGAGAAACACGATGTAGATAAAAAATAACGTATATGGAGGGTATTTTTGTCAAGAAAAATGACAGATACTTTTATTTTTATTCGTTTGATAAGATCTAACTAAAACTTAAAATCTATAGTTGAGAATATATTATTACGATAAAATTTATTTGAAATGATTGGTTGAAAATTACCGGATAGCTAAGTATTAATAAAAGGTATAGAGGTATTTTTGGAAAAAGGAAAAAATTTAAAACTCACGCTTTTATAAGTAGTATAGATATAGCAACTAATACATTCTAACTATATAATTTTTATTTTAATAATAGTTCTCAAAATTTAATTTACAAAAATAGCTCGAACTCCACGCAGCGCCACCACGTCAACGCCACACGGGCGGGGCTGGGGGCGGTGGTTAAGTTAAATATAACACACTGTGAACCATTCACTGTATCTAAATACGTACGGTGAATGGTTCACCGTGTATTTTTTGCAATATAAATATTGAAAAGAGGAATAAGAAATAGGGATGTCAATGGATATGGATATCTGAAATATTATCCGAACTCAAACCCGAATAAATTATATATATATAATTTATTTTTATTTATTTATACAATAAATAAAATATTTAGTATAGATTTTTAAAATCTGCTGGGTTCAGATTCGGGTTTCGAGCTTTTGGTCGAATATGAATATGGGTATGAATTTTTAAAATCCGTCGGATTCGGATCCGGATTTGTGTTTTAATTTGATTTTTGGATTCGAATTCGGATTTTTGAAAAGGAAAAAAAAATACAAATATGAAACACAGTGAACTATTCACCGTATTTGAACACGATGAACACGGTAAATATATAGTTCATCGTGTTCAACTTAACATATCGATTACGCCTGCGTGTGACATGTATTATCAACTTGCATTTTTCTTAAATTTCTTGTATTATCAACATTACGGTTGTATTTAATTTAAGTAGAGCACAACATTAATTATTTTGCATTCATTTTACATTCACATATTATAATAGGTAGCATTAAAATTTGACTCCACCGAATTTCCTAATAAAATGCTAGTTCCAAATTATAAATTTTAGTGTCTTAAAAGGTCAAAAAAAAAAAAAATTATATTGAATGGTGTCGATTCACATGCCAATCGTTGAAAACTACCAGAATAAAATGGTCATGTTTATTTCTAAACAAATCCAATAACTTTACTCATAAATTTAATAGAAAAGTAATTAAACGCTTTCGTATGTTTAATTATAACACTTTTATAAGAAATCGTAAACCAAAATAGCAGTAGCACTTTAAAGAAAGTCAAAAAATTAAGGGATAATTGCCTATATACCCCTCTTGCGTATGAAAATATCTGATGTACCCCTACTTTTTTTTTTCTTTCTAAAATGCCCCTCATACGTTCCACCGTTACTGCAAAATATCCCCGCAGTTATCTCCTGTTAAGTTAATCTGGATTAAACGTGAGTTAAATATCTACCACAGTTAAAAAAAATTAAAATATCAATTTTGCCCTTAACTTAAGGGCAAATAAGAAAGGTCGGTGACGGTAGAGGGGTATATTGGAAAAAACCAAAAGTCGAAATACTTTTGTGCCCTTGACTTTAAGGGCAAATAAGAAAGACGGTGATGGTAGAAGGGTATATTTGAAAAGGGCAAAATAGTAATTTTACAGAGATAACAAAGTTACTTAACAGATTTTAACTCTAAGGGTATATTAAAAATATGTTGGAACATAGGAAGGGTATTTTCAATAGTAGCCTTCTAAGAGGGGTAAATCGAAAAATCGAAACTTTTCGAGTATATAAGCAATTGCCCCAAAAATTAAAGTATAAACATACATATATATCTGAACTATAAATTATTTTAAGTTAGTTATTTAATTTTTTAAAATTTTAATTTTATTTTCTATTATTTGATTTGAATTAGTCAACGATACTTTGACTTCAAATTTTGAATTCGTTGTTTATCTTTAGAGGTTTACTTAGTATACTCTATGTAATTCTGGCAGTTACGAATTTATTATATATAATAAGCAATTAGTTTAAATTTTAAATAAATAAAGTAAAATAATAAATAGAAAAAATAAAATTTTAAAAAATTGGATAACCTACTCGATCAAAAATAGTTTATTGTTCAGATAAATTTTGTACGCGCGACCCAGTCTCATGTACACAAATAGAAAAAAAAAAAAAAAGAAGAGCTTTTCTACACATATATTTCCTCTTTCCTAATAATAGAATCCGTTACATATGCATGGGTGACCACACACTCCTCTACGTCCACGCACAACCACATGCACAACCACATACACATGTACGTACTCTCCCCACCTCCTAAAAATAGCTTCAAACGGAAACACAAAAGGCTCTTTAAAAGCCACACCACCTCCCCTGCATCTTTCTCTCTCGCTTTCTCAGAATCAACATTTCACCAACACCAACTTAAAGAGGGAGAGGGAGAGAGGGAGAGAGGGAGAGAACTAACAAGTGATCATGGCCATTCTCCGTCTCTTCCCCGTCGTCTCGTCGCCGTTCTCTGCCTCGCCCTCGCGAGCGCCGCTCTCGCGGCTCAGCTCCCCTTCGTCGTCGAGGGCCGCGTCTACTGCGACACGTGCCGCGCCGGCTTCGAGACTAGCGCCACTCAATACATTGAAGGTAAAAACAGGGCGTTCTACTTTTCAATTTAAAATGCTATATATCAGTAGACGAAATATGTTTTAGACGATACTCTATTCTAGCATCTTCAATATACTGGTAAAAATTTTCCGACGCTATATTAAAATGCCTGTATATTTATCCCGACATGTTTACTTAACAACTCTTTACTCGACGCTTTTACAAGCGTTACGATTATTAATTCTTGTATATACTTTAAGGCGTCGACCTTTAGTTATTGTTTAAAGTGTCCTTAAGTGCACGATTTGTTGGCGGCGGAGGGGTTGCAGGAGCGAAGGTGAGGCTGGAGTGCAAGCACTTTGCGACGGGGGCGGTGGAGCACGCGGTGGAGGGGGTGACGGACGGCACGGGGACGTACAAGATAGAGCTGGCGGACAACCACGAGGAGGAGATCTGCGAGGTGGCGCTGGTGGCCAGCCCGCTGTCCGGGTGCGCCGAGATCGACGCCGGCCGCGACCGCGCGCGCGTCCTCCTCGCCTACGACAGCGGCCTCGCGTCCAACGTCCGCTACGCCAACCCCCTCGGCTTCCTCAAGGAGGAGCCGCTCGCCGTCTGCGGCGCGCTGCTGCAGCAGTACGCGCTCGGCGACGAAGAGTAGTAGTGATCGATCGGAGAAAAGATGTTGCTTGCTTTGTTTGTAATCCATGCGTGCATGTGAGAGCAAATTGATGTGAGAAGAACAAATTATAAGGCTTGTTGGTGATATATTTATGATATAATCTTATATTCTCTCCCTATTTCTTTCTACTTATTGCATGTGTTTCTCTATCCTAATATTTCTTCCCTTTTTGGTGCGAAATGGTTAAAATTGGTTCGTCATCATTGTTTAGTGCAGTTGGTTAGTATTTCGATCGATGATCAAGTGATTGGGAACTTCGATCCCCGCATATGCATATATTAAGGGTTTTTTTTCTTTTTCTTGGTGTGAGTCATTAGAAAAGATTAAAATTTGTTTACCATCACTGGCTAGTGCAGTTGGTTGGTATTCCGATTGCTGATTAAGTGAATAAATTTATTTTTTCGATAGGAGTAGCTAAAATTTATTTATCATAACTATTTAGTTGTGAGTGAGAAGAGATTAAAATTAGTTTATCATTATTTGCTAGTGCAGTTGATTAGTATTCCGATCGCTGATCAGATGAATAAATTTTTTTTCTGAGCGGTTAAAATTGCATATCTATTTGGTTAGTTTTGATCCTCACATGATATTCATTTAGTAAGGAGGTGACATTAATTTTCTAGCTAGGAGTTTTTTAGAAAAATAAATTCAATATTACTAAGTTCAACTTTTTTTAAATTCAAATAAAGATTTGCTTAATTTCAATTCAAAAAAGCAATACTAGGTTCTAAATAAAGAAATCCCCCAACCCCCACATAAAACTATTGGATTTGGCCCTACTTCAAAATTTATCACAAATCAACCCAATTCACATCCACTAATGTTTCTATAGATAGGATTCTAATTTGCAAATTTTACTCAAACCAATGATTTGAAGGAATTCCAAACACCCCAAATTAATAAACCCAATGAAAAAGAACTCTTTAGGACGCGTTTGGTTCACGTTATGTAGCATTACCAGATATTTCAACATAACTAGGTATATAAGATTTCGAATCGATTACTACGATTCTCGATATCATATTTGATTTAATACAAGAATATAATACTATATTACAATATATATATGAAATTATTATATTTATTTTATTTTATAAAATTCAGTAATTTTGACCATAAAATATAATCTATTCTACAATTGCCCTAATGTTATATTCGGCAAAATGTAAAATTTAAAAATTTAAAATATAAAATTTAAAAATTGAAATATAATTTCAAAATCTAAATTTGAAATTTAACATTCAAAATTTAGAATTTCAAATTTTGATTAAAATTTTAAATTTTAAAATTTACAATTTAGCAATTCAAAATTTTAAATAAAATTTAAAATATATATATACAAAAAGAGTTTGGGAGAGGGTTTAGAGGGATAAACTTGTAATTCTATATAGCATGCAGGATTACTCATCATTAGTAATACAAGATACCCACCCCTGCTTGGTAATATTTTTAGTGTAATCCTACACTATTTGTAATATTTTTAGTATAATCTATACCTTATCATTATTTCTCTCTCAATCTTATCGCGTGGCGGCATAACATTTCTTGAGTTGAACCGAACCGGAACGACATTTCTTTCATTGACCTAAACCGGATTTATTGAGTGTGGGTACAAATCCGAACCGGCTCAGGTACTTAATATATTTCCTTTTTTCTTTACTTAAACCGAATTGGATTGTTTAGTATATGTGCTAACTCAAACCAACTCAAATTTTTCTCTTTTTTTGCTTGAACCGAACCGATTCCCTCTTCTTTGCTTAAATCATTGGAACCGGACCAATCAAACCAGACCAATTGATCCATATATTTTTATCTTTGAACCGGATTTTTCTTTTAATTATTTGAACCAAACCAATGCTTGAACTGAATCAGGTTCCGCTTCTATTAACTATCTATTAATCCCCAATACTATAACTGATGCGGCAAAACCTCAATTTTTAAATTTTTTTATTTTTTAATAATGAATTCGCCCCCTCATCTACCCCATGTAATTTAACCCCCTACAATTTAATTTTCTTTATTTTAGTTTAGTGGGATATTGCCAATTTGCTATGAACGTTTCATTTAAGCAATTTTTATTGTTACAATTTTGCAAGTGGCCTTTGAATTTTCTATATCAGGTTAAATATAATTAGCTAATTTAGTTAATTAATAATTTTTCTTACCCATCAAATATTTTCTTTTTTTTTCATTTTATAGGCTGATAGTGCCATTATCATTCTTTTTTTTTTTATTACTTTTCTATTTGATTGCATAAGTATCTATTTATCATTAAAAAAAATAATCTCCATCTAATTTTTCTTTATTATTATTCTAATTTTAATATCCAATTTATACTAACCCTTTTCAAATTCCAAGACCTTGTAACCTAAATTAATTACTGTTTCTTATTCATTACAATTTAAAAATTTTCTTGCTAACTAAGAATACTAAAAGTCTTTTATTTCTTAAATTTTTAACTTATTATGGCTATAACAAAGTCTTCTCCAAAGTTAGAGAGTATTTTACCATAATTTATTTTTATGCAAAAGTTATAGACGATTCAACAAAACTACTTAGCACTCTACAAGAGTAATAAATCATACTTAGATAAGTTTCAGCTGTGTCACGCCCCGGGCTGAACAGTCCCCCCGGCACGCCGACAAATCCGCCGTATACAAGAGAATTTCTCCTGTATACGAAGCGTAGCTGAATCTGTAAGAACATACAATGCTACAAGCAGTAGCATAGAGCTGAAGTAAACTAAGAACAAACAGGTAGGAAAAACCACTTTATATACATACAAGTAAACAGATACAACGCTACTCGCTCCAGCGAGTTCAACTGTATGTACAAAAGTGGAAAACCAAAACAAAACTATCACTACCTTCAGTGGAAGTCCTCTAGCACAGAACGCGAAGGGTAGTCTCTAGCTCGCCACGCCCTTCCCGCGGTCCAACTCAGGAGGAGCACGGAAGGCGAAGGCCCTGCAACAAGGGTGGAAGAAAGAGGGCGTGAGAACTACTATGAAACAAGTAGTCCTCAGTGGGTGCCGCCCTAAGCAACATCGGTCCACCCACTAAGTCTACAGGGTAAGCAAGATAGAAGAAAAGAAAGCTGGAACTCTCCACCGGTACAAGTCACTAAACTATCAAGCTCAAAACTACCCCTACAGACTCCAAACAACCAGACCCAATCTGCAAGGGGACTGTGAACCCACCCGTCCCTGGGACTGTGAACACACCCGTCCCGTGCCCGGTTGTGACTATACAGCTACCCCCACTCCAAACCTCAGTGGAGAGCAAGTCCCGCACTACCCGACACCAACGCGAAAGCACAAGCCCAAACTCGGAGCGGCACTCGGGAGCTACCCAACCGAGTATGCGGCGTAGCTCTGTCGAGCTCAATCGAGGCCCTCACTTTGGCCAAACCCAAGTAACCGGGACGGACATTGGGCCCACCGTCCGGTCCGACGGCGCCCGACACCCCGTAATATACACTACCCCAAGTATCCATCGCAGAAACCTGCGACGATACCGCGAAAATACGGCTCCTAGAGCTAAATCCGGCAATGTATATAATGACGATCAATTCGGGGTTTTCTCCTAAGTCAAATCCAAGTCCAACAAGTATAAAATATTAATCGCTAAGCATGCTCCAAATTCAGATATTCAATAGACAATTCCAAGAATTCGAGCTAAGGCTATCATGAACATACTACTATACATGTCGACTATTGCACTTAGAAATAATCCGATGTAAACCCACCTTAGTCGCAAACCCACAGCGGCGAGGAGTGTCCAAGGTCCTCCTCGATCACCTCCGCCGATCCGTCAAGTGCCGAAGTCCTCCGCCGCGAAGAAGCAACCCAAAACACTCAATTTTTCCGAATTCGCGAAACGCAATCTGAGAAAAGCTTAAAGTTCGTCAAGCTAACCTGGTCCGAAATCAGCGAGTAAGGTATCAAAATCTTCGCCTCGCAGTCAGGAATCCAACGGCGCAAGTCTTGACGCGATCCGACCACCCTGCGCGGAGAATCAGCCAAAGTACCGACGGTCGACGCTGGAAAACAGCAATTCGACTTCGAACTTTCCGAAAAACAAATCGGCTCGGTAATCAAGGGTTCCGACAGGCAAACCTGATCCAAATCCGGCAAGTAAGGTGTCGCTGGAATCGTCGGAAGTCACGGATCTAACGCCGCAGATTTCGCCGGATTCCGAGTCTCCTACACGAGCACGAGTCAAAACACTAAACGTCGACGCAGCTGCGGCAGTGGCGACAAGTGCGAAAATCAAGGGAATCCGAACCAACCGGAGGGTTGTCGAGGTCTACTCACCTCGGAAAACTCGCTAGGCCCGCCGCTGGGTCGAGGTCGACGGTCCCGCACGCACGCCGGGCTCCCTCGCAGCGCCTCGTCGTCGAAAGCCTCCTCGCTCCGCTCGCGGTGCGTCGTCGTCAGCTCGGGCTCCTCTCTCTCTTCTCTCTCTCTCTCTCCCTCGTCGAAACGAAGAAGAAGAAGGAGAAGAACACGACAACGACGAGCAAGAAGCCCTCTCTCTCTCTCTCGTATATGGGGAGTGGGCAAAAGGTGATGTGACCAAAAGTCAACTTTGAGCCATCTTTGTGTGTCTGTACAAATCCCATTTGTACCGGTATAGCCATCAATCTGTACCGGTATAGCAACCAATCTGTACCGGTACAACTCACAGAAATCTGCAATTTCGCAGATCTCTCAAGTACATGATGCTCTCGGGAACCCCAGGGGGCCCGTTGGCGTCCATTCGCGCCACGCAACCTAGACTTGTCCCGACACTCTCCAGAGCTGCCGAACAAGTCTCAGCAGAATTTTCAGGTCTCTACATCCTCCCCCACTACAAAAAGTTTCGTCCTCGAAACTCGAACGTACCTCAGCTCTGCTCGTCGAACAGGTAGGGATAGGCCTCCCTCATCACCGTCTCGGGCTCCCAAGTCGCCTCCCGCTCCTCGTGATTACTCCACTGCACCTTAACATACGGTATGATCCGATTGCGCAATTCTTTCGCCTCGCGAGCAAGAATCCGCAACGGTCGCTCCTCGAATCGCAGGTCCTCGCCTAGCAAAAGCTGAGTGAAGTCAATCACGTGAGAGGGATCGAAACATATTTCCTCAATGCGAGACGTGGAAAACATCGTGAGTGCCGAGCTAGTCGAGGGGGTAGAGCAACCACAGAAGCAAGGCCCGACTCGCTCCAATACCTCAAAAGGGCCAATGTGCGTGGTGAGCTTTCCGCGTACTCCAAATCTGCGAATCCCCTTGGTTGGCGAGACTTTAAGAAATCCATGATCTTCAACCTGAAATTCTAAGTCTCGTCTCCTAGTATCGGCGTAGCTCCTCTCGGCTGGCGCCCGGTCGCCGAACTACCTTCACCTTTGCTCGGCCTCTAGCAAGATCTCGTGCCCAAGTGTCCTGCTGTCACCCACGTCGCTCCAACACAAGGGGGATCGACATCTGCGTCCATACAACGCCTCAAACGGAGCCATCTGGATGCTCGCTTGATAGCTGTTGTTGTACGCAAACTCAACCAGTCTCAAATGTCGATGCCACCCTCCTCCAAAGTCCAGGACGCATGCCCTCAGCATGTCCTCTAGAGTCTGAATGGTCCGCTCTGACTGACCATCTGTCTGTGGGTGAAATGCTGTGCTGAAGTGTAGCTGTGTACCCAAGGCTGTCTGTAAGCTCCTCCAGAAGTGTGATACAAACCTCGGGTCCCTGTCTGATACAATCGACACTGGTACGCCATGCAGCCTGACAATCTCATCCAGATATAGCTGCGCGAGTCTCTCCCTGGGCCAGGTGGTCTGAACTGGTAGGAAGTGGGCAGACTTGGTCAATCTGGCCACTATCACCCAAATAGCATCATAACCACCCTGAGCTGTAGGTAACCCCACGACAAAGTCCATCGTGATCCGCTCCCATTTCCACTCGAACCGGCACCGGCTGAAGCTTGCCGGCGAGCACCGATGCTCGCCTTCACCTTGGCAAGTCAAACACTGAGCCACATATCTGCCAATATCTCTTTTCATTCCATTCCACCAAAACTGTGACTTCAAGTCCTTATACATTTTGGTTCCACCAGGATGAACTGTATAAGGAGAACAATGAGTCTCTCTCAAAATGTCTGCTCGGATCTCTGAATCCACGGGTACACACAGTCGGTCCCTGTACCTCAGTACTCCCGAACTGTCCACTGTGAAACCCTCTGCCTGTCCCCTCTCCAACTGCTCTCTAATCCTCAACAAGTGTGGGTCTCCACTCTGTTTCTCTCGGATCCTATCCAACAGAGTGGGCTGCAAAACCATAGACATTAGTATTGCAGTAGACCCAGGGGACACAACCTCTAAACTCAACCGCTGTAGCTCCTCAAGTAACGGCCTCTGCTGTGTGATCATCAGGCACGAGCCCACGCATCGCTTCTGCTCAAAGCATCCGCCACCACATTCGCCTTGCCGGGATGATCAATACTAATGTCGTAGTCCTTCGCACTCCAACCACCGGCGCCGCCTCGTGTTCAACTCTCTCGGGTGAACAGATACTTGAGACTCTTGTGATCAGTAAAAATCTCACAGCGCTCGCCGTACAAGTAATGCCGCCACAACTTCAAAGCAAAGACTACCGCGGCAAGCTCCAAGTCATGCGTAGGATAATTCTTTTCATAATCCTTTAACTGCCGTGAAGCATAAGCAATTACCCTACCATGCTGCATCAACACACACCCTAATCCACTGTGTGATGCGTCACTGTAAATCACATATCCTTCCCCCATAACTGGGAGGGCAAGGATAGGAGCTGATGTCAGCAACTGTCTCAACTCATCAAAGCTCCTCTGACAATCCTCACTCCAAAAGAACTTAATTCCTTTACGAGTCAATCGAGTGAGGGGTGTGGAAAGCCTCGCAAAGCTTTCCACAAACCGACGGTAATATCCTGCTAATCCAAGGAAGCTCCGCACCTCTGTCACCGTCGTCGGCCAATCCCGAATAGCATCAATCTTCTTCGGGTCTACGCCACTCCATCTGCGAAATCACGTGGCCCCGAAGGTAACCTCCCGCAACCAGAACTCGCACTTCTTTAACTTGGCATACAACTCCTTCTCTCGCAGGAGCTGTAGCACTATCCTCAAGTGCTCCTCATGCTCGGCGTCGCTACGGGAGTATACCAAAATATCGTCGATGAAGACTACCACAAATCGGTCCAAGTACGGCTTAAACACCCGGTTCATCAAATCCATGAACGCGGGGGCATTCGTCAATCCAAAAGGCATCACGGTAAACTCGTAATGCCGTGCAGGAGTCCTAAAAGCCGTCTTGGAAACATCCTCGGCCCTCACCCTCAGCTGGTGGTAACCTGACTGGAGATCGATCTTCGAGAAGACACAAGATCCTTGCAGCTGATCAAACAAATCATCAATGCGCGGCAAAGGATACTTGTTCTTGATGGTCACTTTATTCAGCTCCCGGTAATCCACACATAACCTGAGTGAACCATCCTTCTTCTTTACAAATAACACCGGCGCTCCCCAAGGCGATACACTGGGTCTCACAAACCCTTTATCCATCAAATCCTGAAGCTGCGCCTTTAACTCTCTCAGCTCAGCACGTGCCATCCTGTAAGGTACCTTCGAGATTGGTGCAGTTCCAGGAACTACATCAATCACAAACTCGATCTCCCTCTCCGGCGGCATAGTCGTCATCTCAGGGGGAAACTCATCCGGAAACTCGCGAACCACGGGGATGTCCTCGAGCCTCGGTGCCGCCGTAGGTACCTCGAACCGTCGCCGGAAAGCGGTGCACCCTCTACTCATCACCGTCGAGCTCTCGGAAGAAATCCACGCGGCAAACAACGTGCTCCTGCAGCCTCTGAAAGTGAACTCCTCCTGACCAGGCTCACGGAGTGTCACCGTCCTCTCCCCACAGTCAATCGTCGCGTAGTATCGCGTCAGCCAGTCCATGCCAAGCACTATGTCGAAGTCGTGCAGCTGCCCTAATACTAACAAGTCTGCGGGCAAAATCCACGAGCCTAGCTGCACAGGACACGACCCACAACCCTCTACCACCCGTACTACATGGTCGGGAACCTGGATCTCCCGGGTCTGAGGCAACAACCCTAACTCTAGACCATGTAATAAAGCAAATGCTCGACTGATAAAAGAATGCGATGAGCCGCATCAAATAAAGTGCGAGCTCTAGTACCGAAAGTAAAGTGATACTGCCACCACACGGTCGAGTCGAAGAGTCCTCCACACTGGCCGCAAACACCCTGCCGCTCGGAGCCGGCGACCGCTGCTCGCTCTGTCGCGGTACTGATGCTCTGTCCTCGTGGCGATAGCTCGGCGAGGCCCCGTATGACTGCTGTGGCGCTGGCGGTGCTGAAGCAGATGATGGCGCTGACGATGCTGCACGCGGACAAGCTGCCCTGAGGTGTCCCGGCTGGCCACAACCATAACATCTGCCCTCTCGCTGCTCGCACTGTCTAGGCCAGTGCGGTCCCCGCAAATCACGCACTGCTGCGTCCTCTGTGGTCGCCCCTGCTGACGGGTATCCCTGCCACGCTGACGCCCCGAGGATCCACGACCCTGAAAACGTGATCGTGGAGGCCTCGACGGACGCCTGCTGCTCGATCGCTTCGCCGTCATCGGGAGCGGGCGCTTCCGTCTGGCTCGGTCCCGCCCCGAGTCCGCTCTCGAATCGTAGTCTCGCCGCTCTCCTCAAAACGGTCGCTCGATGGACGCGTCCGGGGTCCTCGACCTCTGCGCCCTAACGAACTCGTAAAGATCCGGCCTCAAGCCCCGCTCAAAGGTACACCCGGTGCGCCTCATCCTCGCTACAAACGGCACACGTTCGGGAGCCGCGTAAACTCCCGGACGTACTCGAACCGTGCGATCTCCCCTGCCGGATCCTCTTCAAATCCTCCTCTATCCTCGCTTTACACCGATGGGGAAATACGTGCGGTACAACATCCCGCGAACACATCCCAGTCGTGCGAGAGGTCACGACTCCCTGGTCGCGCCTCATCCTCGTCCACCAATCCCTGGCGTTCCCAATCAAGCAATGGACCCCCAAGTGAACCTGGTCCTCCTCCTGGACATACAAGTCCTCGAATATCCTCTCCAGCGCCTTAATCCAACTCTCTACCACCCAGGGCTCTGAGCAATGCCCGTCAAACGTCGGTGGGTCGAGGCGGCGGAAGTTAAACAACAACTCGGTCATCCGTCCCTGCTCTGCCGCAGCCGCTGGATCGACCTGCGAGCGCAACGGTCTTTGGCGGGATCTCTGCTAGTGGGGTGCGGCAGGCGGGTGCGGTGGGTGGCGTAGAGGGTGGCGGAGTAGGGTGGTGCTCCGATCTTTGTGCTCGACGACGCGGCTAGCCTCTCGCACATCTGTAGAATCGGCCCTGTTGCCTAGTCACCTCTCAAAGCCGCTAGCGTGCGCTCAAGTCCGGTGCGCACTCGTCTCGACCTAGTACTAGGCTCCACCACGGGAGGCACACCCGGCTCGGGTCGGGTGCCCCTGCTCCATCTGCTGGTGGTGGTGGTGGTGGTAGTGGGCGCGACCCGTAGTGGCGGTCGTCTCTGCGGCGCTGCATAGCTGCATACATAGAAACAAGGTCAGATACAAAAACACTCGACCCAATCATCGAAAGTCTCGAAGGCGGTCCCTGTTTCTCCTCAAAATTATGTCGTCTGCAGCCAACATAATTTCTCTGGACCAAAACAGGCACTCCTTCAGTCACTCACTCCACTACAGGATGAGTTAAAACAAACAATCAATGACTTTCGCATTAAATCACGCCGCTCGCGTCAAACCCCTAAGGTTTACCAGCTTAGGTTTCCTAGGTCCCAACAACCTAATACTAAGCTCTGATACCAACTTAATCTGTCACGCCCGGCCGAACGGTCCCAAGACGCCGACAAATCCGCCGTATACAAGAGAATTTCTCCCGTATACGAAGCGTAGCCGAATCGTAAGAACATACAATGCTACAAGCGTAGCATAGAGTGAAGTAAACTAAGAACAAACAGGTAGGAAAAACCACTTTGTATACATACAAGTAATCAGATACAACGCTACTCGCTCCAACGAGTTCAACTGTATGTACAAAAGTGGAAAACCAAAACAAAACTATCACTACCTGCAGTGGAAGTCCTCTAGCACAGAACTCGAAGGGTAGGCTCTAGCTCGCCACGCCCTTCCCGCGGTCCAACTCAGGAGGAGCAGCAGCCGAAGGCGAAGGCCCTGCAACAAGGGTGGAAGAAAGAGGGCGTGAGAACTACTATGAAACAAGTAGTCCTCAGTGGGTGCCGCCCTAAGCAACATCGGTCCACCCACTAAGTCTACAGGGTAAGCAAGATAGAAGAAAAGAAAGCTGGAACTCTCTACAGCTACAAGTCACTAAACTATCAAGCTCAAAACTACCCCTACAGACTCCAAACAACCAGACCCAATCTGCAAGGGGACTGTGAACCCACCCGTCCCTGGGACTGTGAACACACCCGTCCCGTGCCCGGTTGTGACTATACAGCTACCCCCACTCCAAGCCTCAGTGGAGAGCAAGTCCCACCTGCACTACCCGACACCAACGCGAAAGCACAAGCCCAAACTCCGGAGCGGCACTCGGGGCAGCTACCCAACCGAGTATGCGGCGTAGCTCTGTCGAGCTCAATCGGGCCCTCACCGGCCAAACCCAAGTAACCGGGACGGACATTGGGCCCACCGTGTCCGACGGCGCACCGACACCCCGTAACACTACCCCAAGTATCCATCGCCCGAAACTGCGACGATACGCGAAAATACGGCTCCTAGAGCTAAATCCGGCAATGTATATAATGACGATCAATTCGGGGTTTTCTCCTAAGTCAAATCCAAGTCCAACAAGTATAAAATATTAATCGCTAAGCATGCTCCAAATTCAGATATTCAATAGACAATTCCAAGAATTCGAGCTAAGGCTATCATGAACATACTACTATACATGTCGACTATTGCACTTAGAAATAATCCGATGTAAACCCACCTTAGTCGCAAACCCCTGGCAGCGAGGAGTGTCCAAGGTCCTCCTCGATCACCTCCGCTGATCCGTCAAGTGCCGAAGTCCTCCGCTGCGAAGAAGCAACCCAAAACACTCAATTTTTCCGAATTCTGCCCGAAACGCAGCGGCTGAGAAAAGCTTAAAGTTCGTCAAGCTAACCTCAAATCAGTAAGGTATCAAAATCTTCGCCTCGCGATCGGGAATCCAACGGCGCAAGTCTTGACGCGATCCGACCACCCCGCGGAGAATCGGCCAAAGTACCGACGGTCGACGCCGAAAACGACAATTCGACACTTCGAACTTTCCGAAAAAACAGCGGCTCGGTAATCAAGGGTTCCGACAGTGGCAAACCCGATCCAAATCCGGCAAGTAAGGTGTCGCTGGAATCGTCCGGAAGTCACGGATCTAACGCCGCAGATTTCGCCGGATTCCGAGTCTCCTACACAGAGCACGAGTCAAAACACTAAACGTCGACGCTGCAGTCTGCAGCAGTGGCAGCAAGTGCGAAAATCAAGGGAATCCGAACCAACCGGAGGGTTGTCGAGGGTCTACTCACCTCCGAAAACTCGCTAGGCCCGCCGCTGAGTCGAGGTCGACGGTCCCGCACGCACGCCGGGCTCCCTCGCAGCGCCTCGTCGTCGAAAGCCTCCTCGCTCCGCTCGCGGTGCGTCGTCGTCAGCTCGGGCTCTCTCGAGCTTCTCTCTCTCTCTCTCTCCTCCGTCGAAACGAAGAAGAAGAAGGAGAAGAACACGACAACGACGACAGAAGCCCCTCTCTCTCTCTCTCGTATATAGGGAGTGGGCAAAAGGTGATGTGACCAAAAGTCAACTTTGAGCCATCTTTGCCCGAGTGTCAGTACAAATCCCATTTTGTACCGTATAGCCATCAATCTATCAGTATAGCAACCAATGCAGTACAACTCACAGAAATCTGCAATTTCGCAGATCTCTCAAGTACATGCTGCTCTCGTGATCCCCAGGGGGCCCGTTAGGCGTCCATTCGCGCCCACGCAACCTAGACTTGTCCCGACACTCTCCAGAGCTGCCGAACAAGTCTCAGCTGAATTTTCAGGTCTCTACAAGCTGATTGATCATGTGCTATTTAAATAAATTTTTAACAAAATTATGGCAATGCTAATATATTTTTTTCTTTTTATATATATTTTCAAAATGCTTTTACATCTTGAATAAAAAGTTAGCATTTAATCAATTTTTTACCAAGCTAACACGAAGCGGGTCCTATACTATATATATAATTAATATAGATAAAGCTGCCCAAAATATTCGATATACCATACCCGATCCGGACCCTACCCGGACCCTATCCGGACCCGATAAAAAATGAATAGTATATGGGTAAAAAAAATTACCCATTAAAGTTTTAGGTATGGGTCCGGATATTTTATATCCATACCCGATTTGAACCCGACCTGAACCTAACTTTTAAATGAGTAGGGTTTGGAATAGTTTTTAAACTTTTAATGAATATTCTATTTAGTAAATTTTCTGATTTCTCTTTTTTTTTTTTTCCTTTTTTAGATGGTAGCATTTAATATTAGTAATTTTTTCAATTTATATTCTCTTTATAGGGGGAGATTTATAGTTTTTTCATATACTATTTAATAAAATCTATTAAAAAATATATGTATACGGATATCCGTACCCGATTTAGACCCGACCCATACCCGGTATTGAACAGGTAGTATATGGGTAGTCACTATCCGACCCGCTCAAATAGACCCGATGGATATATTAGTAACTTAAGTATTCAGAACCGGACCCGACCTGAAGTTAAATGGTTAGGGTATATATATTTATTTCTAACCATTTCTTTTTAGGGTACATGTACAGTATATTAACTACTCAGACCCGACCCGGCCCATGGACACCTTTAAATATAGATATAAATATATAAATGTATAACTCTCACATATTTTGCCATTCCACTTTCCTAAGCCTCTCTTTCTCTTTCTCTTTGTTTCTTTCTTCATCTCCTCACTGTATTTTTTTATAAATGTATATATTTTGCCATTCCACTTTCCTAAGCCTCTCTTTCTCTTTCTCTCTTTCGTCATCTCCTCACTGTATTTTTTTATAAATGTATAATTTCAGACTATTATCGATGATCAATAATAATAAAAAAATTATTTCGATAATATCTACCCGCTGCATTGCACGGATAACTACACTAGTCTTACACCATTTCTAATGCTATATTACCGATTAGGACGTAGTAATCCTGACAGAATTGCCTGTAATCATGACTGAATAACCCGAACCAAATACGCCCTCAATTGCATGGCACGACATTGACAAGAAGGAAAGCCACAACCAGATAAAAATTCCCAAAAGTTTAAAATTAATGATCTTTTAGTAGCAATTATTTCAGAATTCAGGGCCCGAAGAACAGCACAACACTGGCAGATCATCAAACTAAACAATCTGAAACAAACAAATAAAGATTTTGTCTTACAACGGCCAATCACCGACGCGAATTAGGCGGGAGATCAACCAATCAGCAACTTGTTCTCATCCAAAAAGCTGTATGTAGGAACCTCCAAATTGAACGGCGCCGGTCCCTTCCGGATCCTTCCGGAGATGTCGTAGTGCGAACCGTGGCAAGGGCAGAACCAACCACCAAAGTCCCCGGCGTTGGGCAATGGAATGCAGCCCAAATGAGTGCAGACGCCGACAACCACCAGCCACTCCGGGTTCTTCACCCGCACGGCGTCAGGTTGCGGGTCCCGCAAGGATACGAGATCGACACTATTCGCGAGCTTAATATCTTCTTCGGTCCGCCGCCTGATGAACACAGGCTTACCCCGCCACTTAACGGTAACAGTAGTTCCGGGCTCGATGCTGGAGAGGTCGACCTCGAGGGAAGCAAGGGCGAGCACGTCCTTGCTGGCGGACATGCTCAGCACGAACTTCAAGATTAAAAGGCGCAGTAAAGAGGCGTAGACGAAGCGGCCGCCCGTCAGGACAAAGTAGGCGAAGGCGCGCTTGCTGGGGTCCCCAGGGGGGTACCTCTCGTGGTTGTGCTCGTCATAGAGGATTTTCGAGGTTGGGTTCTTCATGGCGGAAATGGTTGCAGGAAGATCTGATAAGTCAAGATCTTGATTTCTCGGGATGAGAGATTCAGTTGCAAAACCTACAAGAATTTTTCAAACAATGTTTCATATAGAATTAAACTAATAAATGAAATTGATACCAACAACATATTTCAGTTTGCATTCAGTTTCTTTGCCAAAGATTTAAGTGCCGTGGAACAGGGTCGTGCCGGAAACTTGCCGGCACGGTACGGCACGGTGCGTGCCGAGCCGTGCCGATGCGTGCCGGTCAAAAAAATTCTTGTGTGCCGATACATAATAGCATGAAATATTTATTTTCTTTAGCAACAACATATTCTAACTATTTATTATGTCTTTTTATAACATCTTATGAACTTCATTGAGAAAATTACTTTCTAATTTAAAAATAGAAGGTTTTGAGCCGTGTCATCGGCACGGGGTCTGTATCGTGCCGATATCTTATTGGCACGGTACGGCACGGTACGGCACGGTGGATACGGCCCGTGCCGACGGGCACTTAAAACCTTGTTCTTTGCTATCTCCCTAGATAATTTCAGTTAATAAGAGCTTGTTAAAATTAAAAGAAAAAAAAAACTCTAGCTTTTTTAATTTTCCCCTCAAAAAGTGGAAGATCGGAACTGAACAGTGCACACTCATATACCTGGTGATTTTAAGTAGTCATGGACTTACTATGGCTATAATCAAAAGCTTAAGACCCAAAGAATGAGTAGAAACAAAACAACAGAAGAAAAGGACCAGTAAAGTTAGCCGGCAATTGGGGAAACAAAAGAAAATAAGTGGCGCGACCTTAACTCAGAATGGTCTATAATCGAGCAGGTCTCCATAAACTATTAAAGATAAAAACACAGTAATATTAACGCAGAGGTAATGCCTTTCAAACAAGTAGCAAGATTAACCTCAAAAGGGCAAATAATGAAGAAAACTGAAGAACTTACTCTAGGCTCATCTGTCATCCTGAATTTAACTTCCTACCAAATAGTTACAAACTCCACTTTTCTACTCAGAACTCGCACATCATCCAAGGTCAGTGAAATCAGATATCATATCTAACATCATAGGGGGCAAATTTGGATGTCCGAACAAGCTATCCAATAATAACTTCTTCAAAATGGGAATTTCATTCGGTCATTGCAAACATTAGTTTGCTTTGTAGTTCATTACAACATCCTGAAAGCTATGATTTTTCAGGAAATTACATTCCACCTATTAGACGATTTATTTTATCCCTTGTAGACATCTAATCAATTCCATTTACACCAGCCACTGGCTTATCCTTGAGGACACAAAAGAGATGTGCCAAACAAAATGTTCACATATCGAAATAGGCCTTTCCGATTTTCATATTTCACCCACGCTTCATCAATGAGGCCAAATGTGAGAGCTATAACTGTAGCTTCTTACTGTCATAAATTAAATTCTCTTGAACTTTGTAGGATGAATCAAATTCTTCTAGCTAAATATAAAACCAAAAAATTTGATTCATTGAAGATGTTCGTGTTTAAGAGCCTTTCCCCGAGCTTTTTTTCTCACAAAATGGAAGGCAGGTGCTAAGCAAAAAGTCTAAACCTTCAAGCTACCACAGAAAGCTGAAATGAGCTTCTTCTAGCCGTTTGGAGGTTTTTAATAATTAAGTAGCTGATGCTACATCAAAAAACTATTTCAACAGCACCGGCCAAAATGCCTTGAGTGTCCCAGATAGAGTTTATAGGGTTATAGGCTTCTCAGACCAAATCCTACCAATAATCCTTACAGGAACAAGAACCCTTCTCGAACCAATGAAATCGGATCCGATCCCTCACCACGATTACCCTGCCCAACACCTTTGAGACCATCTTCAACCACTGATGGCAATCCCCGCATGCCCTTAGATTCTTCGAAACTCTAATTTCCGCTCCTGGGCCGGTCTTAAGAACACAATAAGCTACCGCCAGCTTCTCACTATGACATCTCAAGTTCTCCTCCCTCTCCTCCTCTAACACATCCATACCAACCACCTCAGTCATCGGCAAAAACCCTTCAGCCTTGACTCTCTTTGACAAAGCATCGACTAGTCGGTATATATCATTTGTATCAGTATGAGTTCTATCCCCAGCTTTAAATTGATGTATTCTTCCTCCGAGTTCCACCCAACTCAACCCACGATTCTTCCTCACCTTCTCCTCTTTCATAGCTTCCCACACTCTCTCCGCGCAATCCCATCGCTTCACTGCCGAGTAGATGCTTGATAGCATGACATAATCTCCACTACCACCACTTGCCATCTGCCCGGTTACGACCTCAGCTAGCTCGGCTCGTCCGTGCTTTCTACAAGCACTAAGCAATGCCCTCCATATTGCATTATCTGGTTTTATACTCATCGACCTTACAATATCATATGCCTCATCCAATAACCCGGCTCGAGCCAACGCATCAACGAATGCACCATAGTGCTCAATCTTCGGCTCGATTGAATACTTAGCTTTCATGTCATTGAAAAGATTGCGGGCATTCTCAATCATACCACAATGACTACACACTGTCAACAACGCAACAAATGTAATCCCATCAGGAATCATACCTTCACACTCCATTCTTAAAAATACTTCAATTGCATCAGAGCCAAGTCCGTGTATTGCCAATCCACTGATCATCGAGTTCCAAACGGAAACACGAGTCCTTAGGATTGAGTTAAAGATTGTTTTTGCCATCTCAATGTTACCACATTTGGCATGCATATCAATAAGGGCTGAAGCAATTATATAGTTGGTTTCCATCCCTTTATCCACAATCAATTGATGAACCCATTCACCATAACTACGAGCACCAACCCTAGCACACGCGGATAGCACAGATGAGAATGAGAACCCATCAGGCTCGAAACCCAAATGAATCATCTTGTTAAAAAGGCTCATAGCTTCCCTATATCGCGAGCTCTTTACAGAACCCACTATCATCGAATTCCACGAGATCAAGTCTCTCACAGGCATTTCCTTGAACACTCGATAGGCATTCTCAAACTCTCTTTTCTTCAACACACCCATTATCAACAAATTCCCAAAGAACGGGTCGGTATTCCACTTCATCACATCGTCAAATAATGGACGTGCTTCGACTATACTATCATGATCTACATATAATCGAAAGATGGTAATTAATACAGACCAATGACTAATGAAGCCGGTTTTGGTAATCCTTGCATGGATTTCGGTGCCCACTTTGAGGTTTGAGTTGTTGTTGCAAGCTTTGAGAAGGAGAAGGTAGGTTCGATGGTCAGGGTGAAAGGCTGTGGAGAGGAGGAGGAAGTTGTAGTCGGACAGAGCTTTGTGGAAGAAGCCCTTCTCGATGGTGGCACGAAGAATAGAGTTGGAGAACGGGAGGAAGTGTTCTGTAGAGAATTTCCTCAAACATATGGTGGGGTGGTAGGGGAGAGAAGAAAAAAGACGTTGAAGCGGAGGTAGTCGCATGCACGAATGATGACAACGAATACTTCGTGAAGTGCGCAACGCTGCGGTGGTTAAAGTAATTCAAGGAAATCTTCAATACATTTGTTTGAAAATAATTCAAACAAAAATAAATAAAAGTTAAGCAAGCATTGATAAAAATATAAAGATTTAAGAATACATTTCAAAAATCCTTTCATTTGTTCTTTGAAGGGTTCTCCAGACAATTTATGCTGAAAGTTAACCAATCAACTCACACCTATTAACATACCATTCCCAATGAAAGAAAAAGTTCTAGCTTTCACCATTAATTTCAATGTTGAGGATTATCTCCACTTTCTTCTCCATAGTTTCTAAGTTGTTTGAATTGCATATCTATTTTCCTGGTCTACCTCTCTTCCCATATCGGCAGGTCTTCAAGTACCCTTCGGCTTTTGTAAAGGATTGATGATATACCTATTTCCAATAGGTACTACTTCCTCTCTTTCCACATGTTCGGTTCACCACCAAATGAGGACTAGACCCCCCTGCCACATTATTTTAACAAATTGAATAGTAAACTAAGAGGAAGAAAGGGCAAGGGTGTTCTTGCTAGCGGACATGCTCAACACAAGTACAAGATTAAAAGGCGCAGTGATGAGGCCTAGAAAATGCGTAACAAGGTTTACTTGCAGCACTAACTTCAAGATTTGCCTATTCCTAAAACTGAAAAATTCGAGTCTCTTTAGTTCAAGCTAATGTATCTCTAATAAGATTCAAATCCACCAGAACAAATGAAAGAAAAAATTGATAAACACTTCCTCTAGGCCGATCCAGCGCGCTGAACTTATGATCAAAAAAATGTTATAAAATCTAATGAAGAGCAAAGCACTGTTACAAAAAACAAGAGGAATAGGAATAGGAATTCCTGCAGCATAGTGAGGAAAATGAAGCACAAATTTCGTTGAAAACCCCTCAATTATCTCCCTTAACGGGCCCATTCAAGGATTGTGACGGCCACGAGACTACGAACAAGCAACCAGAGCGCTGCGATCTATGATCTTATTGAACCAAACCATTAACTATTTTTCTGCTACACAACTCCTCCTAAGGTCACATAGATTTATGATAGCACAAAACGATATTTTCAACTAAGCAAAAGTAATAGATCACAAAGGAATCATGTGAAAGGTGCGCTTCAAAGGCCAACAACAACATCAAACAAGAGGCAACCACAATATCCCATAAGGTTATTCATTTCGCGAAGGAGGAAACCCTAACCTCTCGACGAGCCGAGAAGGATCGAATCGCAGGCGAATCGGGGAGCGGAGAAGGGGCGCGAATCCGAATCACTCTTAGATATGGAGGGATCGGCGTGGATCGTCGGATTCGCCGAGGCGAGGGCCGAGGAAGCTGCGGCGGGGCTCGGTCGCCATGAGAGCGATCCGAGCCTCCTCCCGAAGACCCGTAGCATCCTCTTCTTCTTCTCCGACGACGACGACGACGAGCTCGGAAGAGATTCAAGGGTTTCGTTGGGTCGGGGGCGAGGGAGAAAGTTTCAAATCAGTAGCGTGGAAATGATGATTTAGAACAAAATAAAGAATTGTGCCCGAATACTTTTAGAAGTACTTCGTACTTCTAAATTTTTAGCCCTTAAATCTACTTTTTAATTATTAATAGTCTTTTAAATCAAATATAATTCCACCCACTACCGGCTACTATCATCATCCCAATCCTATATTTCTTCATCAAGGATTAAAAACTTAAAAGCACCATATCTTTGGTGCTTTTGAAATTATTCTAAACTCTTATATATATATATATATATATATATATATATATATATAGAATAGGGCTACTATATTTTTATGTGTAGTAGAGCTCTATTACTCATATGTTGTTTTCGATGATAGAGTTCCCGAATCGACTATCCACTCCGTTAAATATGATCTAGAGTATTTAAAACTTCTAGAAAATAAATTTCGTAATTTTTCAAAATCATTTACCTTACTATCAAAAGCTCACAAAATTGACAATTTTTAACGGTCGATATGGGATACTTGGTAGTTTAACGGTGTAAAAGAATTAAAATAGGTTGAATTTTTGATAGAAAATTCTATTCACTACTTAGATAAAGATCAATAACTCCGATCTTAAATTGAAGGATCCGATCATCTATTTTAAGACATCGTTCGATTTCGGCCGTTCATTTTATGCTCATTTGATGGACTTTATTATGATTCTGAAAGATTACGAAATTTATTTTTTAGAAGTTTTCAATACTCTAGATCATATTTAACTGAGTGGATCGTCGATCTAAGCTCTATCATCGAAAACAACTTATGAGTAGTAGGGCTCTACTACTCATAATAGTATAGTAGCCATACTCTATATATATATATATATATAGAGTAGAGCTAGAATACTTTTAGAAGCACCAAAAGTTGGTGCTTCTAAGTTTTTAACCCTTCGATCTACCTTTTGATTACTAATAGCCTTTAGATACACTATTCCACCTACCACCACCTATCACATCAACCACCACCTACCACCATCATCTCAACCCTACATTTTCCCATCTAATGGCTAAAAACTCAAAAGCACCACCCTATTGGTGCTTTTAAGAGTATTCTAGCTCAACTATATATATATATATATATATATATATATATATATATATATATATATATATCCCAAAGACCCGTAGCATCCTCTTCTTCTTCTCCGACGAGGGCGAAGAGGACGATGACGACGGCGACGAGCTCAGAAGAGATTCAAGGGTTTCGTTGGGTCGGGGGCGAGGAGAAAGTTTCAAATCAGTCGCCTGGAAATGATGATTTGGAACAAAATAAAGAATTGTGCTAAATACTTTTAGAAGCACCACCTCGTTGGTACTTCTAAACTTTTAGCCTTTACATCTACTTTTTAATTATTAATAGCCTTTGAATCAAATACTATTCCACCCATCATCAGCTACTACCATCATCTCAACCCTATATTTTTTCATCCAAAGACTAAAAACTCAAAAGCACCACCTCTTTGGTGCTTTTGAAAGTATTCTAGCTCAACTCTATATATATATATATATATATATATATATATATATGAATTGAGCTAGAATACTTTTAAGCACCAACTTTTGGTGCTTCTAAGTTTTTAACCCTTGGATCTATTTTTTTGATTACTAATGGCCTTTGGATCTAACACTATTCCACCTACCACCACCTACTCCACCAACCACCACCTACCACCATCATCTCAACCATACATCTCTCAATCCAATGGCTAAAAACTAAATAGCACCACCCTATTGGTGCTTTTGAGAGTATTCTAGCTCAACTATATATATATATATATATATATATATATATATATATATATATATATATATATATAGTAGGGCTACTATACTATTATGAGTAGTAGAGCCCTACTACTCATAAGTTGTTTCGATGATCGAGCTTAGAATCGACGATCCACACCGTTAAATGTGATCTAGAGTATTTAAAACTTCTAGAAAATAAATTTCGTAATTTTTCAAAATCATTTACCTTACGATCAAAAGCTCACAAAATTGACAATTTTTAACTAGATATGAGATACTTGGTAGTTTAACGGTGTAAAAGAATTGAAATAGGTTGAATTTTTGATAGAAAATTCTATTCACTACCTAGATAAAGATCAATAACTCCGATCTTAAATTGAAGGATCCGATCATCTATTTTTAGGACGTCGTTCGATTTATTGCTTCATTTTATGCCCATTTGATGGACTTTATTATGATTTTGAAAAATTACGAAATTTATTTTCTATAAGTTTTAAATACTCTAGATCATATTTAACGGAGTGGATCGTCGCTTCGAAAGCTCCATCATCGAAAACAACTTATGAGTAGTAGGGCTCTACTACTCATAATAGTATAGTAGACCTACTCTATGTATATATATATATATATATATATATATATATATATATAGAGAGAGAGAGAGAGAGAGAGAGAGAGAGAGAGAGAGAGAGAGAGAGGCTACTATAATCTTATGAGTAGTAGACCCTTACTACTCATAAGTTGTTTTTGATGATGGGGCCTCCGAATCGACGATCCACTTCGTTAAATATGATCTAGAGTATTTAAAACTTCTAGAAAATAAATTTTGTAATTTTTTGAAATCATAATAAAGTCCATCAAATGGGCATAAAATGAACTAGAAATCGAACGACGTCCTAAAAATAGATGATCGGATCCTTCAATTTAAGATCGAGCTATTGATCTTTATCTATGTAGTGAATAGAATTTTCTATCAAAAATTCAATCTATTTCAATTTTTTTACATCGTTAAACTTGCAAGTATTCCATACCGCCGTTAAAAATTATCAATCTTGTGAGCTTTTGATCGTAAGGTAAATGATATCGAAAAATTACGAAATTTATTTTCTAGAAGTTTTAAATACTCTAGATCATATTTAACGAGTGATCGTCGATTCGAGGCCCCATCATCAAAAGCAACTTATGAGTAGTAAGTGGTCTACTACTCGTAAGAGTATAGTAGTTCTACTCATATATATATATATATATATATATATATATAGTTGAGCTAGAATACTATCGATAGCAAACGGGCTCCGATCGAATACTATCGATAGCAAACTGCTCCGTTTCCACCCATTTGTTTTCGATGATAGAGCCTCCAAATCAACAATCAGCACCGTTGAACATGATCTATACTACTTGAAATGTTTAGAAATTAAATTTCATACTCATAAGTTGAACATGATCTATTCCTATACTCTTATGAGTATTGGGCCTTTCGTACTCATAAGTTGTTTTCGATGATGGAGTTTCCGCACGAATCGACGATCCACTCCGTTAAATATGATCTAGAGTATTTGAATCTTTTATAGAATAAATTTCGTAATTTTTCGAAATCATAATAAAGTCCATCAAGCGGGCATAAAACGAACGGTCAAATTCAAACCACGTCCTAAAATAGGATGATCGGATCCTTCAATTCAAGATCAGAGTTATTGATCTTTATCTAGGTAGTGAATAGAATTTTCTATCAAAAATTCAACCTATTCCGATTCTTTTCCACCGTTAAACTAGCAAGTATAATATACCGGTCGTTAAAAATTGTCAATTTTGTAAGCTTTTGATCGTAAGGTAAATGATGTCAAAAATTATGAAATTTGATTTCTAAAAGTTTTAAATGCTCTAGAAAATGTTTAACGGTATGTGTGAGGCCCCAACTCTTCAGGTCACCCATCCTAGTACTACTCCCGTCCTAGCACTTAACCCGCCAAGCATTTTGGGTGGTCGCAGGACCCAAGAGGTTAAGAGAGTTAACCGTGCTAGGACGGGAGTAGTCCTAGGATGGGTGACCCCCTGGGGAGTTGGGGCGCTTAACCTCTTGGGTCTTGCCACCATCCAAAATGCTTAAGCTGGGTTAAGAGTTTAGCCTATTATATCTCATATATAGGACTATCTGGGTTCTCACAATCTCCCCTCCTTTAAGCCTTGACGTCATCGTCAGGCTCAGACTCACAAGATTGTGCGATGTGAGACTCGTCTCGCTAGATCGTGATCCGCACTCGGCTCACCGAGACTCATCTCACACTTCCTACCGGTAATTGGCTCGATACCATTTGTGACGCCCCAACTTTCCAGGGGGTGACCCATCCTAGGACTACTCCCGTCCTAGCACGTTTAACTCTCTTAACCTCTTGGGTCTTACCACCACCCAAAATGCTTAAGGGGTTAAGAGTTTAGCCCTATTATATCTCATATATAGGACTATCTCGGGGTCTCACGGTATGGATCGTCAATTCGGAAGCTCTATTATCGAAACAACTTATGAGTACGAAAGAAGTCAGTCTCTCTCTCTCTCTCTCTCTCTCTCTCTCTATATATATATATATATATATGTATATATAGTATAGTAGCCCTACTCTATATAGAGTAGGGCTACTATACTTATTATGAGTAGTAGAGCCCTACTACTCATAAGTTGTTTTCGATGATAGAGCTTAGAATCGACGATCCACTCCGTTAAATATGATCTAGAGTATTTAAAACTTCTAGAAAATAAATTTCGTAATTTTTTCAAAATCATAATAAAGTCCATCAAATGGGCATAAAATGAACGGCCGAAATCGAACGATGTCCTAAAAATAGATGATCGGATCCTTCAATTTAAGATCGGAGTTATTGATCTTTATCTAGGTAGTGAATAGAATTTTCTATCAAAAATTCAACCTATTTCAATTCTTTTACACCGTTAAACTACCAAGTATCCCATATCGTTAAAAATTGTTAATTTTGTGAGCTTTTGATCGTAAGGTAAATGATTTGAAAAATTACGAAATTTATTTTGTAGAAGTTTTAAATACTCTAGATCATATTTAACGGAGTGGATCGTCGATTCGGAAGCTCTATCATCGAAAACAACTTATGAGTAGTAGGGCTCTATACTCATAATAATCTGATAGCCCTACTCTATATGGAGAGAGAAAGGGAGCTCGAGATAAATGATTAAATGTTTACTCCAAAATTTTATAACTTTAAGTTTTTTCCTTTTATTTTACCCCAAAATTATATAAGCATAGAATAATTTTGTTGTATTAATTTTGAAATCCTATAAAGGCTAACTAAACAGCTCTTTAAAAAATTTTTAAAAAAATACAATATTAATTAATTAATATATCCTGGTTTTGATAAATATCTTATTTTTATAAGGTTCTCAAAAAGGTCCTGAATAATGGACGCGATTAAAATATTACATATTGAACGCATATCAAAATAGTTTCGAATTTAGATAATCCGAATCCAAATCTGAAGAAGAATAGTAAACCTAACTCTGAAAACTAGTCCTAACTTAAGAATTAAACCTAAATCTAAATACGAGCTAAAGAGTGAAATCCATTCAAGTTCGATAATTTTTTAATTCAAAATCGGAGCTGAGTTGATAATGGCCGTGTCCGGTTGCGTGGTGCGCCCCACGAGCGTACCGCACTGTCCGAATACAGACGCGACCGCGTGGCCAGATATCAAAACATATATCCAAAATATTCAAATCGTCTTCACTTATGCATCATGGAGACTTCTATAAACGTCGCGTGTCCGTGCCAGTCACGCCATGAATGCGCATTCGATGTGGATCCATTACGCATCCCATTAAAAAAAGTATATATTATTTTATTTTATTTTATTTCATTATGTCTGGGAAATATAAAAAATAAATATTTTAACTTGTGATAAATGCTATATAATTTTTTTTGGACAACATAAATGATGTATGGTGGAAAAAATAATTTCCTGAAAAATATATGAATTATGAATGGAAACTTTATTTGCTTTCATTCGTATTAAAATATAATAATATTTATACATATTAAATATATATTAATAATAGTGTAGAGCTACTATGCTATCGAAAGTATAGAGCATTTGACGGGGCTGATCTAACGGCCAAAAAATCGGAAGCATCAGATCCTTTATACTTCCGATAGTATAGTAGCTCTACTCTTAATAATATTATATTTTATTAGTATTGTTTATCTTGTATCCGTATTTTAATTTTATGTTTTAAAACTGTCTAGCTGTGTCGTATTTCGTATCATGTGTTCATAAATTTATGTAGGGAAAACTTCAAAAAAATCCCATGTGATTTTATTTTTTTTTACTTTATTATCCTGCAGTTTAAAATGTATCAAGTTAGTACCCTGTGGTTTCTCATTTTATCACTTTAGTACCCTGTGGTTTAAAGAGTATCAAAATAGTACTCTATGGCTTGCACTTTATCACTTTAGTACCCTGCAGTTTTAATTTTGTATCAAGTTAATATCCAGTGGTTTTTTAAACTACAGAGTACTAAAGTGATAAAGTGTGAAAGTGATAAAGTTCAAAACCACAGGGCACTAACTTTATACACTTTAAACCACAGAATACTGAAGTGATAAGTAAGAAACAACATGGTACTAACTTGATACACTTTAAACCACATGATACTAAAATGAAAAAGTGTGAAACCACAGAGCAGGTTTTTAAAGTTTTCCCATTTATGTATATTCACACTATACCTCTCACACTTTCTCTCTCACCGGCCATGGGTATTTGCGTAATTTCAGGTAATATATAAATTAAAGGGAAAATTTCTTCAATACCCTTCCAAGTATTTCTAATTTCATGAATACCCTTTAAAATTTTAAAATTTCATATTTGCCCTCCAAAAGTATGGAAAAGTTTCAAAAATACCCTCACTGCTAGTAATCTGTTATATTAGCTTCAAAATACTAATTTTACTCTCTATTTTAATTTAATCACCACTCTCACAAATTCTTTTTTTTTTAATATATGGAGACTCCATCAATTACAACCCATTGCGAAATACCCTCCTAAATTGAACTTTTTAATTAGTCTTCTTAAATTTTATTTTCTTAAATTGAATGATTTTTTATTATTAAATTAGAGATTTTATCTAATCCATTAATAATTCAAACAAATTTAATAATTTTAATAACTTCGTAGTATAAAATTTTAAAAATTCAAAGGATATTTATGACAGTACAACAGAATTAGGTTATAGGGACACATGTTTGAGACACTTTTGTATAAGTGTCTCATTTATACTAAAATTTAAAAAAATATTTACTAACGCTTAAATATAAAGTCAAATCCAACCAATAATAAAAAGTTACTATACTCAACCCACCACACTGAGCCCATTTGGCCCGATTACAAACAGAAAAGAAAAAAAAAATTGATTACCATCTCCCCTTCTCCCTTCACTCAATCCACTAAAATTTTAGACGAAAATTCCTTCTTTGTCGTTCTCCTCTACCACCGCAGCCAACAAGATAGAGTTTCGACGGTTGCTAAATACTTAAATAAGTTTTGATAAATTGGCAGCACTCTTTTAGATTATAGCGTACTCTTTAACTGTCACTATATACCTAGCGACCCCACATATAGCAACACTTTTTAAAAGTGTCGATAATTTAGCTAACAATATTTTTTTTTACATGTACCTATATTTAAAAGTATTGTTATAGACCGTTTTTATTGTAGTGTGATATTTCATAACTTTGTGAGGGTACAAATGAAATTAACCCTAAATTTAACATGCCCACGAATCTACGTACGGATCCAAATAGGCCACAGAATAGACTAGCTATTCTATAGACCGGGTCCACCGTAGATCAGTTCCAAAATGCTAAAAAGGTTTAAAAGTTACATTTCTCCATTTTGTTGTAAAATATTATTAATTCTTAGAAAAGTGTTTTTCGACGTTAATTAATTCACAACTATTAAAATGAGCTTTAATAGTAAGCTTTAATTCGCACTTTTTGGTCCCATATAATTAATGGGTTCAAAAACATGCTTACATTATATTTATTCAGGTCATTTTTCATCAGTGAATTTAATGTCGAAACATGCTAATTTCATATATTTCTAAATGGTATTAAATTCACTTTTATTAAATAGGGGTCAAAATAAAATATTTGTAAAGAATTAGTTGTCACACGAATAATTTATTAGTATGTGGGGATTTTTTTCTATAAAATTTTGACATATTTTTAAATATTATCGTGTGTAACTTAATTTTAAATTGCCCGCCAAATTTCAAAAAAAAATGATTTAAAATAAGAATTTGTATTATTACTTTTCACTTAAAGTGAATAGTAACTCGTATTTTCAGGAAAAGTCATTGAGTGTTGATGGCTTTTGTCGCATACCGGACTCTGTTTTGGGTAATCCAATAGCTTTTTTTTGACGGTCCAAATGTGCTGGACCCAATAGCGCTGACAGATTTTACGTTTGAAATACGGTTTTGAGTAATATGATTTTTTAAACTCGACCAGCGCTTTGTTTTGTGAGAAAACCTACGGGCACCTTTCTGCGAGAGAAAGTTAGTAAAGAGGGAGTTGGGCTACGAAATTCGCAAATTGGGAGATTTTGGGGTGATTAGCAAGTATTAGGATAAATACTTTAGGATTAGGGTTTCTTTAACCCTAATCCTACCCCTAGCCACCCTCCCTTCCCCCATCTGGCCTTTCTAAGAAGCACCGCCACTGCCGTCGTTGTCGTCGACCGCCGAAAAGAGAAGGCTCTCATTATCTCGCTCTTTCTTTCTCTATATTGGTGTGGAAGAAGGAACCCATACCTCCTGTTCCAAGTGCCGCCGCCGACCGGACCACCGCCGGCGCTATCACCCGATCTTAGGCGACCCCAAAGGCTCTACGACGCTGCAGTGCCCTACATCACCGCCGTGGTCGCTAGACCCCTGTCTTGCGCGGGCTCGGACTTAGAGGAGCTGCCACTCCTCTACGCGACCACCGCCGCCTTGGGCCTCTTCCACCGCTTCCCTCCGACCTAAGGTGACTCGCCACTGCCGTCTCGTGGCTTCCCCGGCCACTGCCGCCCCCGCCGAGCCCTAGCAATGAAGGTTACACGCGCTGCGCGCCGCGCGCTTGCCGCCGCCAGCTGAGAGGATCACAAGACTCCCTTCCCTCTCTGTAGCCGACCCTAGCCAACGCGCACGCCCGCTGGCGGCCTGCCGAAGCCCCCTTTGCCCCCTGCCTAGCAGCCTATGGCATCTTATTGCCCACTTTGCATTCTTCGGTGATCTGACACTCCCCAATCCTTCTAAAGGTGAGCACGGTGATCCTCATTGCTCGCTGAATGTGCTGCCCACCTCAGTTTCTTCCGATAACCCTCCATTGCATGCAGAGATTTGGCTTCCCCGCTGTCGGAGCCCTTTGTGTATTAATCTTGGTGAAGCTTTATAGCGCTCCTCGGCTGTCATGCATGCTCCGGACAGTGTGTATAGTGTTTGGCACATCGAGACCTATTAGCTGGTGCCCTTACTCTATCTCTAAGGTGCATAGATTTCGGTAACGACCCTAAACATTACTTATATATTTTTATAATTGCAATTGTTTAGTCCTCAGAGCCATCTTGCGAGCGTGTGGTCACCGACATTGTGACCCTCGGACATATGGTCCAGGTTCTGACGCCCTCGTGAGATCGAAAATAGGATTTCGGAGCATTTTCGGCAAAATCGCTAGTAGATCATGGTTTCACATCACGATAGGTTTTCGTGTGACGCCCCAACTTCCCAGGGAGTCACCCATCCTAGGGCTACTCCCGTCCTAACACGCTTAACTCTCTTAACCTCTTGGGCCTTGCCACCACCCAAAATGCTTAAGCCGGGTTAAGAGTTTAGCCCTATTATATCTCATATATATTCTGGGGTCTCACAATCTCCCCTCCTTTAAGCCCTGACGCCCTCGTCAGGCTCAGACTCACAAGTACCAGGCAATGTGAGACTCGTCTCGCTAGCCCGTCATCCAGACCCTGGCTCAGCCGAGACTCATCTCACACTTTCAGCTGGTAATTGGCTCTAATACCATCTGTGACGCCCCAACTTCCCAAAGGGTCACCCACTACTCTTGTCGTAGCACGCTTAACTCTCTTAACCTCTTGGGCCTTGCCACCACCCAAAATGCTTAAACCGGGTTAAGAGTTTAGCCCTATTATATCTCACATATAGGACTATCTGGGGTCTCACATTTCGACTGTGTGGTTGCCCCAAAATTCATCGCCTAACCTCGTTGGCTGGCTGGGACCACGCTGGTGCAAAGCTTGGACCAGCGATGAGCCCTGGGTGGGTTTCGAAGCCGAAAATGGCGATTTTCAAGAACTCGGCACGGTTGATTTTGGAATTTTCGCACTTGGATCGCACCACTCAGTGTGTGGCTGTCCCAACACCCAAAAGTGAGTGTTTTGGGGCAGCAAGGATGGTTTGATTGAATTTCGAAGTATTTCGGAACACTTCAGGACTAATTCGAGCCCCAAAATGTTGAAATCAAGCGGTTTCGAGCGTAGTTTCTTGTCGTGCGGGTTGCTGCTATTTCTAGCAGAGTGTGACCCTTATTAGCTAGTGTTGGGGAGAGGCGTGACAACTCTGGCCGTAGTAGGATGGTGTGGGTGGCTCCGATGCGGAAAGGGGCACCCCGAGAGCCAAATTAGTGATTTTCGGGATCTAGGCTTTCCGTTTTGACGCACTATTTGTGTGGCTGCTCCAATAGCATTAAATTGATGTATTAGGACAGCGAACGAGCTAGGCTTTATGTGGGACTTGTTTTGGAATGCCCCATGGGTTAGGGTGACATTAGAGTCGACGATAATTTGGCGATCTTTCAGTGATCGTGGAACGAGATCCGAAAATCTAATTGTTTGCCGATTTGGATTCACTTAGAATCATAGCTTTTGTAATTAGCGGGTTTGAACTAATTACGATTTTGGCTGGAACTTTGCATATGTCTGGACTGCGAGTGACATCGATGTTGGGTTGACAACCCAGTTTTATTCTATGGTAGAGGTGGGTACTTCAATTCGAAGTCGATAAATTGGTGCCTGCTCGGAGATTTCCATCCTTGTTATCTCCTTCTATTTGTTTCGTAGTTAATCACTCTACATTTCTATTTCATATGGTCATGATCTAGTAGTAGAGTGGTGCTCCTTAAGTCATCCATAGTATGTTCATAGTAGACGACCTTGACATTAATTGACTTTATAGCTGGTGACACTCGTAGTAGATTTAACATTAGTTGACCTTATAGTCGGTGACACTCATAGTAATCTTCATTGCATATTTTGACATTAGTTGAGTTTATAGTCGGTGGAACCTCTGTTTGGCATGATTATAGTAGATGATACGACATTAATTGACCTTGTGGTCGGTGACACTCGTATTCGTACATAACATAATTTGACATTAGTTGATCTCATGGTCAGTGATATCTCTAGTGACATGATGACTTGGTTATATAGACCTTATAGGTCGGTGACATGGTGACTTGATTATATAGATCTTATAGGTCAGTGACATGGTGACATTTCCTTTGGTTAGTGGACCTAATTCAGTCAGACATTTGTGGATTACTCTTCCGGCTAGTTGCCGTTGCGGGCCATTGAGCATATTGCATCGATTGTCACAGTTCGTGAGCATTTTCACGCACACCAGCAGTCTAATCCACCACAAGAGGGTATTCTTTTTCAAAAAAGTGGTCGTACTTTCAACCTGTGAGCCACACAAGGTGCCTGGTAGGGTTATATACCAGATGGGCGAGTAAGATGTGGTTTAGCATGAGGTCTTTCGACCAATACGGTAGTGGTTTTGGTTGTTGGTTTCGCTCACTCAGTAGACGTATTGGTATGTTCTATGGTTAGTTACAGTATCAGTTAGTTATATACTGATTGAAAGTTGTAGTTCTTTCCTAGCCATTATTATTATTATTTCAATATATCTATTGATTATGCCTATATATTGTTTTCTACTCAATAGCGGTATTTTCGTATTTCTTGTCTATTATTATCTCATTGCTATTGACCTTATGATATCTATTCATTACTTTGGTTAATTATCTCTTCCTTTCTTGGTGAGTACGGCCCGCATTCATCGACTTGCGGTACCCACTGATAGGGGAGACGTGTTTACATGTCCCCCCCACCCCGCACACCATTTTTCAGGTGATGCGGACGGTGAAGGTTGGGACAGCACATAAGGACGGCATAGTTAGATCGCATTAGTGGTCTTTAGCTTAGCTCTTTCGCTATTACTTCTATTAGTAGACTAAACAATCGAATGGTTCGTTAGATGATCATTTATTATTGATTGAATAATAATTATGGATTTGTATAAATTTGGAAATTCCGATACATAAACTCGGAGTTTTTCAGGATTTTTAGTATATCGTTCATTGAGATCTTGTTATCTAGTTTTCTACCCATTGAGATAGTCGGTTTTCAAAGATTAAGTTTGTAACACGAGAGTTGGAAATTTTGTGTGTGTTATTCATCTAAATCCATCCTCTTATATAGAGAAGGAAAAACACTTTACATGGAAGTACAGGATTGTATCCTGTCATACAAAAAAATAATCAAAAGGAAATAATACTATCCTAATGAGAAACTATCCTAATAAGAAAACAATATATATAGTAATATATACAATATAAATGGTAGTATATATATATTATATATGGTAACATATATAATATATATATGGTATGAAATATATATGGTAACACCCCTCCGCAAACTCAAGGTGGGTTAAACACCGAGAGTTTGGATAACAAAAACTGATGACGTTGCGTGGTATGAGACTTTGTGAAGAAGTCGGCAAGCTGAAGACGAGAAGATATATAAGGTAAGGTCAGTGTGCCTTGAAGAAAATGATGCCGAACGAAGTGACAATCAATTTCAATATGTTTAGTGCGTTCATGAAAAACCGGATTGTTAGCAATCTGGATGGCACTTTGATTGTCACAATACAGAGGTGTCGGAGTAGAGCAAGTAATGCCAATATCACCAAGAAGAACGAAGCCAAACAATCTCGAGATCTTTGTAGCAGGCATAGCACGATACTAGAACACCTTGCTTGGATTTGGAGACAATATTCGTTTCTTAGCTCGCCAGAAATAAGCGAATCACCAAGAAAGACGCAATAACCCGTGGTGGATCGACGATCAGTTTGATCCCCAGCCCAATCAGCGTCAGAATAAGCTCGGAGTGCAAGTTCCGAGGTAGAAGAAAAGAAAAGACTCTGATTAATAGTGCCACGAAGATAGCGGAGAATGCGCAGAACAGCAGCATAGTGAACAGAAGTTGGTTCCTGAACAAATTGGCTTACTATGTGGACAGCATAAGCAATATCTGGACGAGAGATAGTGAGATAAATAAGAGCTCCAACTAACTCCCGATAGCGTGTGGGATTTGAAAGTGGCTCACCCATGGCAGGAGTTAGTTTTTGAGGAAGTTGCATAGGAGTATTGACCGTGTTATTGTCAGTAAGACCAGCACGAGAGATGAGATCCGCTGTATACTTCCGTTGAGATAGTAAATAGCCTTTAGAACCGTAGGCTACTTCGATTCCTAGAAAATAACGGAGAAGTCCGAGATCCTTCATTTCAAATTGACGTTGAAAGAAGGATTTGATAAAATGTATAAAATCGGGATCATCACCAGTGATAATCATATCATCAACATAGAGAAGTAAAGCAGTAATACCACGAGCAGAAGAGTGAATGAATAATGCATGATCATTTTCACTCGACGAAAACCACAGAGATAATAAAGAATGAGAACTTCTCAAACCAAGCACGAGGAGCTTGTTTAAGACCATACAACGCCTTGCGAAGTAAGCGAGACATGATCAGGTGGATGATTAAGACCAGGAGGTGGCTGCATGTAAACTTCTTCGTGAAGATCACCGTGTAAAAAAGCATTTTTAACATCAAGTTGATATAACGGCCAACCACGAGAGGCAGCAACTGCAATAAGAACGCGAACCGAGGTCATTTTAGCAACCGGAGCAAATGTCTCCTCGTAATCGATGCCATACTCTTGAGTAAAGCCACGAGCAACCAAGCGAGCCTTGTATCGATCAATAGACCCATCAGACTTTGTCTTAACTTTGTAGATCCATTTGCAGCGATAGGAACCTTTCACGGAGGAAGAGGAACAAGCGTCCAGGTACCGATGTGATGAAGAGCCTTAAGTTCGGCAGACATAGCATCTTGCCACTCAGGAATGGCCGCAGCTTGGCGGTAAGTTCGTGGTTCCTGGTGAGTATGAATGGTAGAAAGAAAAGTATAGAAATGGGGAGAAAGAGAATATGAGGAAACACAACCAAAAAACCTTTTGGGCTGGCGCTCTCGAAGGGGATAGCGACGCACGGATGTCGGAGGAACGTCGGTTGGAGCTTCGACGGAAGGGCTATCATGAGAGGCATGAACTTCACTTTCATCTGCAGGAGAGGTATTAGGAGAGAGAGAGTCCTCAGGGGAAGAGGAATGCCCTGAAAAAGAATCATGCAAAAAGGAAAGATCGATAGGGGCGGATGAAGAAGATGTATTGGCTCGTGTGGGTTGGGCATAATAGAGAAGATGCTCAAAGAAGATCACATCACGAGAAATGCGAAGACGTCTCGTGTTAGGATCATAGCAACGATACCCTTTATGCTCAAGACTATACCCTAAAAAGATACAAAAAGCAGATTTAGGAGACAATTTATTTCGTTCGTGAGGAGGTAGCAAAACAAGACAGGTGCAACCGAAGACTCGCTAGTGATCATATGAAGGAGGCTTGGCAAACAGACGCTTACTGGGAGAGACACCTAAAAGGACACTAGAAGGCATAATGTTGATTAAGTAAATATTGTGACATGCCCAAAATTGTGAAGGAACAGAACTATCAAAAAGAAGAGATCGAGCAGTATCCATGATATGACGATGCTTTCTTTCAGCAACCCCATTTTGTTGATGAGCATATGGGCAAGAAAGCTGAGGTAAGGTGCCGTGACTTGCAAGAATTTGTCTGAATGCAGAAGAGATATATTCACCACCAGAGTCTGAACGAAAGATTTTAATATTTGTACCAAATTGGTTTTGAATCATAATTGTAAAATTTTTATATATTTGCAACAGTTCAGACCGGTTGTTCATAAAATATATCCAGGTAAAACGAGAATAGTCATCCACAAAGATCACATAGTATCGATTACCAATACGTGTAGAAATAGGAGCAGGACCCCAAACATCGAATGAATTAAATCAAAAGCAGCATGAGAGACAGAATTACTAGCAGGAAAAGGTCGAGTAGTATGTTTAGCAAGTTTGCAACCCATACAACTAAGATTATTGGAAACAGAAAAATTGCCTAAAACACCACGACGAACTAAAACATTAAGATGTTCAAAAGAAAGGTGACCTAAGCGACGATGCCATAAAGTAGTATTAGAGACGGTTGAAGCAGTGGTGGTGTTAACAGAGTTATGGTTGGATGGTAGATGCAGATGATCCATGTAGTACAAGCCATCTCGCCTATGGCTGTCCAATCAAAGTCCCCGTTCGACGATCCACGAACACGACAAGAAGAGGAGTCAAATGTAAGCTGTACAATCATGATCAGTAATTTGGCTAACAGACAAAAGATTTAAAGAAAGGTTTGGTATGTGTAAAACAGAGGGCACACAAAATTTGGCGGAATTACTAATGGTAGGTGATATGTTACCATAATGAGTAACAGGAAGTGGTGTACCATCAGCAGTAAAAATATTGAGCGGAGAAGACAATAGAGAAGGTGAAGAAAGTAATGAATCATGTGGAGTCATATGAAAAGAAGCACCTGAGTCAAGAATCCAGGAATTCTTAGAATTACCTCCAAAGCTAGGTGTTGAAAGGGAACCAAAACCTGGTGGTACTGATGATGCCTGAGGACTGGATTCTGGCTCTTTTGGAGTTGAGTTATTCAGGTTGCTCTGTTGCAGTAGCTGCATTAGTTGAGGCCAACTGAGTTGAGTAGAAACAGTGCTGTTAGGAGAAGGATGCTCGATCTGCAAAGTAGAAGCAGCAGCAGGATAACCACGTGGAGAATGTCGATGTTGATCAGCCCACTTCTTTTTCCTGCAATCTTGAATGGAATGCCCCCAGAGTTGGCAATATTTGCATTGGATATTGCGTTTGTTCTTTCGAGGAACAAACGAATTAGTAGAAAAAGGCTCAGATGACGAAACAACGGGAGGAGCTTGATTTGGAGCAGCAAGTACAGTCGGTGTTGAGGGACTGGAGGAATGCAATACTCGAGGACGAGTTGCCGCTGCAATAAGCGCTGCAAGTGCTGCAGCAATGGTGGGTAGCGGAGATCGATGAAGAAGTTGGCCTCGTAAGGCCTCGAACTCTGGCCGTAGACGCATAATAAATTGAAAAAGGCGCTGCTGATCACGAATTTGCGTTTGTTTGGTAGCACAAGTGCAAGCCAAACAAGTCTTGCATAATGATTCTTCCATGATAGATAGTTGACGCCACCGTGCCTGCATAAAGCTATAAAACTCCTGAAAGGAGCGTTCACCTTGATGGGCCGATGTGATCTCTTGGAATTCAGCATATGATTGAGCATGACGGATTGCTCATACGCTTTTTAAGATGATCCCACATTTGCTGAGCCGTAGTGAAACTCACCAACTGCATTCTGATGTCAATTTCTACAGACGTGGATATAATTCCACGAGTACGTCTGTTAGCATTCTTCCATTCTTTGAGTTTCTTTTCATCGTCAAGAGGGCTAGTGTCATTAATATGATCTGTTAAATCTAGGGCATCAAGTAAAAGTTTTACGAGACACCGACCACTCCCGGTAATTAGAACCGAGATAATTTGACATCTAGTTGTGGAAATTGATTGGTAGAAGATGTCATAACTTAAATAAATAAAGAAAAGAGATAGAATGGACAAATGCGAAGAAGTGACTTGGTCGGACGTATGTCGATGTACGATGCGACCACACGGACGTGATGATGACGATCGCGGCCTCAATTGACCACTCGAGCCGGATCGTGTCGTCCTTGGGCGTGGTGCTGATCTGGACAGACAATTCGCTTTCCGAGGAGATGAGCAAAAATGTCGTCGAAAGAAAATAAAACCCTAGAAGGGCTCTGATACCATGTAACACGAGAGTTGGAAATTTTGTGTGTGTTATTCATCTAAATCCATCCTCTTATATAGAGAAGGAAAAACACTTTACATGGAAGTACAGGATTGTATCCTGTCATACAAAGAAATAATCAAAAGGAAATAATACTATCCTAATGAGAAACTATCCTAATAAGAAAACAATATATATAGTAATATATACAATATAAATGGTAGTATATATATATTATATATGGTAACATATATAATATATATATGGTATGAAATATATATGGTAACAATTCGTGTGAGATACAGCTTTCAAAAGGCTTTTCGAATGGTTTTGGTTTAATGAATAATTAGAGTTTAAAAATAAACTTCTGAATGGAAAGTACTTTTAAAAAGAATGATTGTTATATTGTGCATCGCATCATCCAGCGCCTGATGAGTACTTAGAGGCATGCATCATTTTTAAGGATGGTTAGCTGTATGTGAATGCATCGCATAAATCGCCTGTGGATTTGGTGAATGTAGGTTGTGAGTTGTGATCCTATTGATGTTACGCCCTGCAAATATAAAGGAGACTCTATCCGTGTAGACAGGAGAATTTGTATTTGTAGTGGGTCTATACGTTATGTGGGCCAGGCCATTAAAAATAAAAATCGCAACTTTGATCTATAAACAGCACAATTTTATACAAATTTTTCTACTAATTAAGCCCCGGGACGTGACAGATTAAAATGGTATCATAGCGTTAACAACTACAAATACATTCAACGGCTTTCTAAGCCGAACCCTTTGGTTAGGTTGACTTTAGGGAGACTGTAAGATTGTAGGCATGTATGAGTGCGGGGTATTCGAGATCTAATCTCGAAGTTATCGAGTTTGTACATCTCGAGAGTTGAGTGTGTTTATTACCCCGTGTTTTGTATTACAGGTACATGATAATTTCTTTATCTCGTGTTTGTATTACGGTACTGGCGCGGACTCGTGCTCCTGCTGGAAGTCGCGGCAGTTTACCACGCAGGCAACGAGTGGTAAGGTGAGATTCACCGGGTTTAGCCACTTATTATCAAGTGGTGGCCTTAACGGGCCAGGTGACGACACTTATTAGGTTTATGCAAGCAATTCAGTTGCCTTTACCTAGACCCCACTTCCTGTGTAGAGCACGAGAGTTTGCGCGGGCATCTCATTGGGGACGACACTTAGTGTGGCTATGGCTGCAACTGCTACAGGGGTTGCTTGTATGCAGCCCAAGGTTTCAATAGCGCCGGCTTGGGTGGCTGTGATGTGGGTGTCACTCCCTTAGGCCTTGTTAGTATGGTTATGATGCTTAACCCTCTTTCTTTCTACTGATGGATTTATCGGTGTGGGTCATTCGATTTTCAGCTAGTTCATATGTCAAACTGACGTGTACTGGAATTGGGTGGACACAATTTTGGTGTCAGGTCTCTGTTGGTGCATACATCATAAGCTGATATCTGAACACCTAAATTGGTGTGTTATGGGATAGTAGGTGGTCTTTATAGGCTTTCGTTTTACTGCGGGATACTCTAGGGTGTTGTTTGAAGTCTCGGAGTTTTGGGTATTAGTTGGTGTGGTTCGAAAATCGATTAAAGAAACCATTGTTAAGAAAAAAATAGAAAAAACATAGATCACTTCTTTAAATCCACTTCTCCACCATCTCCCACCACTTTCTTCACTTTCTCCACCATTCCATCCACTTTCTTTCCATCTCCCACCACTCCTTCCACTTCTTCACCACTCCCTCCACTCTCTCCACCATTTACTCCACTTCTTCACCACTCCCTCCACCTCTCCACCATTCCTTCCACTTCTCCGCCATAAACCTCCACCACCCTCTATCTATATAGGGAGAGTGAACAAAGCAAAAAGGAGAGGATTCTACAAAAATAAAAAAAGAGGAAGAAAAGAAACTTGAAAAAAAAACCAACGAGAAAGGTGGGTTTATATTTTCTTATTCTTATTCTCTCTCTTCTCTCCTAGTCAAGACACTCCATACATTGAGCTTTCTATGCACACCGAGCTACACATGCTGTCGTTAACCTCTACTACGTCAAGTCATCGTCAACCAATAAAAGACGACCGTTCGTCGGCATTCCTACACCGTTGCTGAATGTCGTTGCCCCGTCGCCATTGATCCCGGAGTAGTGCACTTTTTCTTTTGCTGTGGTGGCGTCATCATCAACCAAGGAAGTGGCCATTCGCCTGCTGCTGTCGCGCTAACTACACCAACGACGACGACAATCATCCGCTAGACGACGATAACGACGACGGTGATCATCCGCTTGACGCTTAGCCGTCGGCGGTAGACGACACCAACCACGACGACGATCATCCGCTAGACAACGACAACGACGATCCGCTTGATGCTTCGTCGTCGACGGTAAAGGTGGCGACAACAACGACGGCGACGATCATCCACTTGACGCTTAGCCGTCGGCGGTAGACAATACCAACAACAACGACGATCCGCTTGACGCTTAGCCGTCGGCAGTAAACGGCGACAACGACGACCCGCTTGACGCCTAGCCGTTGGCGGTGGAGAAAGCCGGCGACGACAACGACGACGGCGATCCTCTGCGACACCAACGACGACAACCACGATGGCGATCATCCACTTGACGCTTAGCCGTCGGCGGTAGACGACACCAATGGCGATGACACCAACGGCGACGAGGGCAACGATTCACTTGACGCTTAGCCGTCAGAAGTGGAGAAAGGCGGCGACGACACCAACGGCGACGATTCGCTTGACGCTTAGCCGTCGGCGGTAGACGACACCAACGACGACAGCGATCATCCGCTAGACGACGACAACGACGACGGCGATCATCCGCTTGACGCTTAGCCGTCAGCAGTAGACGACACCAACGACGACGATGACCATCCGCTTGACGCTTAGCCGTCAGCGATAGACAGCGACAACGACGACGACTATCCGTTTGACGCTTAGCCGTCGACGAAAGCACCAATCAAATTATTGATTGCCGCTATTTTTGAATTGGCTTTTGTGCACATGCCAAGTGTTAGACAAAATGCCAAAAAGAATTTGTGCATAGCGCGTTGTTCATGTACGTGTGCTAAGCGTTCGATGAAATGCCAAAAATGGTGTGCATATAACAGAATGTCAAAGAAAACTTGAGCATGCTACGTTGTTCATCTACGCGTGCCATGTATTCGATAAAATGTCAAAGACAATTTGCACATCACTTGTGTGCGTGTCGAATGCTCGATGAAATACCAAAGAAAGTTGATGCATGACTCACAATATTTGGAGAAATGTCTTGAGGAGATGATAATTATCGCTTTTCCTCTTTTTCAGTTGTATTAAATTTTGTACACCGATGTACAAGAGTAATACAAGAAATGCATTCTATTTTGCTAATTATCATAATTGACCAGCTTAATCGAAGGTTGTCTAAATATGAATAGGCGTAATTAATTTGAAATCTTTATGATTCCTGAGTATAGAACCTTTAATCTCTGCTTTTCAACATATAATCCCCTCGTCTAACGCAAAACGCTTCTAAATTTTTAACTCTCACAACCATTTCCTAAGGCTTTAGTTTGTGCGGTTCGCAGCTTAGTGTCGCAAGCAGCTATTGAATGTTGAGAGCTAAAGAACTCCTAATGAGTTGGCTCAAGGTTGATCTTGTTTTGAAAGTCGACTTGCAAAGTCGATATTTCAACAGTTTTGGTGGTGCACTTTCGGTTCAGTATAAAAGTATCAGTTGGCTTGATATTTTGTTTGTCACGTCTCCAACTGATTGTTGGTGATGGATATTCGAATATTTCGCTTTTCTTTGATAAATACGTTGGTTGCAGACAACATAGTGCCGAAAGTGGGACGAAATATCCTACCCCTTTGGGAACTATTTGGATTGGGTCGATTCGTCGATGTGGTCTCTTGCAAGACAATCTCTTTGAACTGTGCTGTGGAAAGGCTTGGAGTGTGGTCTTCTCTTACCACATAGTGAGCCTTTAGTTATTCTCTTATAGGCGTTGCGCTGTTGAATTTTTTTTCATCACCGCGGTTGGTATCTTTTTCGATTGAGCCTGGTTTCTTATTACCTCTGTAGTGGTGCCTTGCACAACAAAAAGGGTTTGTTTTGTATTGGATTAGAATAATCTAAATCCTAATATTCGATATGAAAAAATACAAACTTCTAACTTAAGAATTAAACCTAAATCTAAATACAAACTGAACAGTAAAATCCCGATTCAAATTCGATAATTTTTTAATTCAAAATCAGATCCGAGTGATAATGGCCATGTCAGGCTGCGTGGTGCGGCCCACGAGCGTACCGCACTCTGCAGCTTTCTGAGAAAGTTCCGCTAAACTTTATTTTTTTGTGGGTGCGCGCCTGAATACAGGCGCGACCGCATGGCCAGATATCCAAAACATTTGAATCGTCTTCATTTATGCAACATGGAAACATTTTCAAACATCACGTGTCCATGTCGGTGGCATCATGAATGTGTGTTCGACGTGGATTCATTACGCATTTTATTAAAAATTTATATATTATATTATTTTATTTTATTATGCATATATAATATAAAAATATAAATATTTTGATTTTTTTATGAATGTATATATACCTTTTGGACAACATAAATTATGTACCGGGAGAAATTTTATTTTCAAAAATATATCAATTATGAATGAAAATTTTATTTACTTTAATTCATATTAAAATATAATAATATTTTAATAAAATTAATATTATATATATATATATATATATATATATATATATATATATATATATATATATATGTTAAAGAAGTCATTCTTTATCTTATCGATAGACAGTCTTCTGAGTTTTCAGGTTGATAGCACGCGAAGAGTCTTCTAAAGTTTTTAAGTTAGATTCACCTATTTGATGATTTTACACATTAGATCATCTTATTCAACCAACCACCTATCATCACATCATCCTAACCACACATCTCTCAATCCAACGTGATTGAAAACTTAGTACGATGACTTGGTCTTATTAATAACATAGTAGCCTAGTTCTACATTAAATATATATTATTATATTTTATTAGTATTATTCATCTCTTATTTGTATTCTATATATGTTTATTTTTTTTGGGTTAATTTCGTAAATGCATGTCGAGCAAAAACGTAGTGAATGACAAATATACCTCCAAAGTTCAACTTTCATATATTGTTCCAGCAACAATTTTAATGTTTTCAAATATGTTCATCTGGTTTGTTACCGTTAGAGAACCGTTTATATTTTCAATTTTATCATCATAAATATATCCTTCCAAAAGCCATACTATTATAATATAAAAAGATAAAAATATCAAAAACTAACTAGGGTTAAGTATTTAACCTATGGTTAACTAACTTTTTCAAACGAAGAATATATTTGGAAACTTCGGGACTTTTATAAAAACAACATATGAAAGTTGAAATTTGTATGAATATATTTGTTATTCACTATATTTATAAGAACACGTATGGAATTAACTTTTTTTTTTTTTTTTTTTAAACGTCCGGTTGTATAGTTTGAAACTGGAAGGGCATTTTCGTAATTTCAGGTAATATATAAATTAAACACGCCCGCGAATCGGGGAATTCAATGGCCATAGAATAGACCAGTTATTGTTGTCTAGACCGGGACCACCATAGACCAGTTCCGAAATGCTAAAAAAAGTATAAAGTTATGGCCATAGTATAGACTAGTTATTATTGTCTAGACCGGGACCACCATAGACCAGTTCCGAAATGCTAAAAAGATATAAAAGTTGGTTGGGGTCTGGCTACTATAATATTATGAGTACGATCGCTCTCGTACTCATAAATCGTTTTCGATGATAGAGCTTTTGAATCGACGATCCATATCGTTAAACGTTATTTACAACATTTAAAACTTCTAGGAATCAAATTTTATAATTTTTCGACATCATTTACCTTACGATAAAGATGCCACAAATTTGACAATTTTTAATGGCCGGTATGGGATACTTGCTAGTTTAACGGTGTAAAAGAATCGAAATTTGTTGAATTTTTGATAGAAAATTCTATTCACAACCTAGATAAAGATTAATAACTCCGATTTTGAATTGAAGGATCCGATCATCCTTTTTTAAGGACATCGTTCGATTTTGACCGTTCATTTTATGCCCGCTTGATGGACTTTATTATGATTTCAAAAATTTACGAAATTTATTTTCTGGAAGTTTCAAATATTCTAGATCATATTTAACGAAGTGGATCGCCGATTCAGAAGCTCCATTATTAAAAACAACTTATGAGTACGAGAACTCCAATACTCATAATAATATAGTAGCCATGGCCATAAAAGTTGATAGCAAATATTATTTACATGTCCCATTTTTCTATTTCGTCGTATGACATTAAAGTTAAGTAAATTTTACTTGGAAATTAATATGTAAATTTGGTATAGTTTTAAAAATTCGAAAGTATTAAATTTACATTTATTAAATAGAGGTCAAAATAAAACATTTGCAAAGAATTAATTCTCACGGGAGATTTACTGTTTAGATAGAGTTAATTTTTGGGGATTAATGTCACTATTGCTTAGTGGTTCAATGAGTCTACATCGTCTATATTAAACGGAATGAATTTATTAGCAATAAAATCAATTAACAGGTAAATAAAGAGAGTTAATTATTTTGTTAATTTGATATTTAGATAGAGGAAGTGATTTCATTTATTTATTTATGATGATGAAGAATGACTTGCCACGTGGCAAAAATATTGTGCTTTCATTTAGATTTATTATAGAAATTAAATATGCCAAAATGTGATAAATTATAGAAAATTTGGTTACAAATATTCATCTTTTTATTTTCTCTCTATAATTTTTAAAACTCTACATTTTACTCCCTCAACATTTTAGGTTATTATATTTAGTTCTCTTCTGTCAGGATTCTATTACTATTCCGTTCGTTTCTTATAATTTATACCAAAAATATATATCCTTCAAAACGACTAAAATATATTAAAAGATATTTTTTCTTATAGAAAAAGTAAAAGTAATTTGGTTATTTTGTCATCTTCATTAACGCCGTACTCTTCTATAAACATTTCGAAATTTTAAGGAGCAAACTATAAATTTTTAAAAATCAGGAAGAAAAATACAAAAAATATATTTTTTTTTGTATTTTAGCTAAAAATAATCTAAATTTTCTCTTATTTAAGTTTTAAATATAAATGCATATTTAAAATTTATTTTTTTAAAATTTTGTGGATGTATAGAACTACTCACGAGGTTCCCAACTCTTGAGCATATATGCAAAGTGGTGTGACACCTTTATTATAATAACGCTTGCTTAGAATAAAACATGTATTTTTGTGACGCCCCAACTTTTCGGGGGTCACTCATCCTGCTACTCTGCCCTAAGACGCTTAACTCTCTTAACCACTTGTGCACAAAATACTTGCAGGGTTAAGAGTTTAGCTTTATATCTCATATATAGGACTATATGGGGTCTCACAATTTTATTTATAATTAAAATTAAATATATTAGAATTATATTAATTTTTATCTTATTATGAATAATTATCTATATTTTAGAACTTTTTATATTTGTCACTTTTTTTACGGTAACGCTTACTTAACAATAATGTAAATATTCTTTTTAAGATTTTAATAAGAATTATCTAAATTTGTGTCCATTTATAAAACGGCATATACACTTAGAGAAATGTTAATTAAGCATACATTCTCTTTAGGGTGGGATGTATAATTTATATCGAGTTTGTAGTGTATATGTAGCTTTGTTCATACACTAATTGGTGCTAATTGGTTAAGATTAAATATAACAAATTTTATATCTATCGACAATTCAATGAACAATTCAAAATTTTCACGCCACTCAGGTACTAATTGGTTAAGATTAAATATATCAAAATCACCTAAACCTTTATTGATTTATAAATATTTATTTAATTTTAAAAATTTTATATTTATTGTCGTGATTCATCAAAGGTGCTTGGTTCTTTAGAAAATTCTGTAAAATTATTTTTTAAAAAAATTATAAGAAATATTCTCTTCCACATTTTTGGCTTTTTTACAAAGAGTTACATGATATTGAACTTTACAAAAATTTACAAAAATCATAAAAAAAATTCATAAAAAGTTATTTTCAACTTTAAAGAAAATTACCTCTTTACATATAGAGGGAAAAGTTTTACTCTTACTTCAAAATTTTACAAGTTTGAGGTTTTTTTTTTTTTATTTTACCCCAAAATTATATAATAGGACAATTTTTTTGTATTTTGGAATTCTATAAAGACTATACAAACAGCTCTTTAAAAAAATAGAATACTAATTAATATATCCTAATTTTGATGAATATCCTATCTTTATAATTCCCAAGCAGGTCCTAAATAGTGGATGCGATTAAAATATTACGTATTATGTAGTGTCTCTGGGGTTTAGTGGTCGAACTAACTGCAGCATTAGTGGTTAATTTGTCGATACATCTGTAGAATGTCGGGACGAGTCAAAGATATTTTGGCGTGAAATAGACACGAAAACGGACTCAGAGCTGTGAGAGTTGGAGTTCGAACACTAAAATCTGCAAAAGCAGGATTTTGAGTGTTGTGTGCCGGTACCTGAAAGGTGTATCGATACCCCAGAAGGATTACATGAAGGGGAGCTTGTGACGCTCCAACTTCCCAGGGGGTCACCCATCCTAGGACTACTCCCGTCCTAGCACGCTTAACTCCCTTAACCTCTTGGGCCTTGCCACCACCCAAAATGCTTAAACCGGATTAAGAGTTTAGCCCTATTATATCTCATATATAGGACTATCTGGGGTCTCACAATCTCCCCACCTTAAGCCCTGACGTCCTCGTCAGGCTCAGACTCACAAGTACCAGGCGATGTGAGACTTGTCTCGCTAGCCGGTCATCCAGACCCTGGCTCAGCCGAGACTCATCTCACACTTCCGGTTGGTAATTAGCTCTGATACCATCTGATACGGCCCAACTTCCCAGGGGGTCACCCATCCTAGGACTACTCCCGTCCTAGCACGCTTAACTCTCTTAACCTCTTGGGCCTTGCCACCACCCAAAATGCTTAAGCCGGGTTAAGAGTTTAGCCCTATTATATCTCATATATAGGACTATCTGGGGTCTCACAGAGCTCTTGGATTTGTGCATCTTGGTGCTGACTACCGGTACCTATTGATGAGTACCAGGATTGGGATTGAGTACATGTACTGCATCGGGCTAGTAATGATACCCAGCGTGCAGGTTTGCTCGCTGAGTGCCGAGTACCGGTACCCAAGTTGAGTACCGGTACTCCAAGCGGCAAATTGAGTTGGTGAGGTACTTTTTTGGTAATTTTGGTTGTCGATATTATCGCCAACCGACCCCTGGCTCTATTTAGCTGTGTTGGAGCTAGGAGAACTGTCACGCCCCGAGTCCGATCCATTTGCCGGTTCGAGCGCGTCAGATAGACGCCGAACGAACAGAGTCTCCGCTATCCGCCCAAGGCTCAACAACAGTACAGATAGAGTATAATTTTCACACATGCGGAAGCATACATAATGGCTTTGTCACGCCCCGGGTTGCATATTCACCGGGCACGCCGACAAATCCGCCGAATACAAAAGAATTTCTTCTGTATACGAAGCGTAGCTGTACCTGTAATAACATACAATGCCACAAACAGTAGCATAGAGCTGAAATAAAATATAAACACACAGGTAGGGAAAAGCAAACTTTATATACATACAAGTAAACAGATACAACGCTACTCGCTCCCGCGCGTTCAATCGTATGTACAAAAGTGGAAAACCAAAACAAAACTATCACTACTGCGGTGGAAGTCCTCTAGCACAGAACTCGAAGGGTAGGCTCTAGCTCGCCACGCCCTTCCCGCGGTCCGACTCAGGAGGAGCAGCAGCCGAAGGCGAAGGCCCTGCAACAAGGGCGGAAGAAAGAGGGCGTGAGAACTACTATAAAACAAGTAGTCCTCAGTGGGTGCCGCCCTAAACAACATCGGTCCACCCACTAAGTCTACAGGGTAAGCAAGATAGAAGAAAAGAAAGCTGGAACTCTCTACAGCTACTAGTCACTAAGCTATCAAGCTCAAAACTACCCCTATAGACTCCAATCGACCAGACCCAATCTGCAGGGGGACTGTGAACCCACCCGTCCCTAGGACTGTGAACACACCCGTCCCGTGCCCGGTTGTGACTATACACTACCCCCACTCCAAACCTCGGTGGAGAGCAAGTCCAACCCGCACTACCCGACACCAACGCGAAAACACAAGCCCAAACTCCGAGCGGCACTCGGGAGCTACCCAACCGAGTATGCGGCGTAGCTCGTCGAGCTCAATCAGCCCTCACCGGCCAAACCCAAGTAACTGCAATGGACTTTGGGCCACCGTCTGGTCCGACGGCGCCCGACACCCCGTAACAGTCTACACTACCCCAAGTATCCATCGCCCAAAACCCGCGACGATACCACGAAAATACGGCTCCTAGAGCTAAATCCGGCAATGTATATAATGACGATCAATTCGGGGTTTTCTCCTAAGTCAAATCCAAGTCCAACAAGTATAAAATGTTAATCGCTAAGCATGCTCCAAATTCAGATATTCAATATACAATTCCATGAATTCGAGCTACGGCTAACATGAACATACTACTATACATGTCGACTATTGCACTTAGGCTGAAATCCGATGTAAACCCACCTCGGTCGCAAACCCCTGGCAGCAAGGAGTGTCCAAGGTCCTCCTCGATCACCTCTGCTGATCCGCCAAGTGCCGAGGTCCCCCGCTGCGAAGAATTGAACAAAACACTGAATTCTCCGAAATGCCCGAAACGGCGAGAAAAGCTTAAAGTTAACTCAGCTAACCTTCACCAAAATTCGCGATTTTGGTGTCAGAATCTTCGTCTCGCAGTCAGGAATCCAACGCCGCAAGTCTTGACGCCATCCGACCACCCTGCGCGGAGAATCGACCAACGTGCCGACGGTCGACGCCGGAAAACGACAATTCGACACTTGAATTTTCCGAAAAAAAACGCGGCTCGATAATCATGGGTTCCGACAGGGCAAACCGATCCAAATCCGGCAAGTAAGGTGTCGCTGGAATCGTCTGGAAGTCACGGATCCAACGCCGCAGATTTCGCCGGATTCCGAGTCTCCTACACAGAGCACGAGTCAAAACACTAAACGTCGACGCTGCAGTCCACAGCAGCGGCAGCAAATTCGAAAATCATGGAGCTTCGAGGTAAACGGAGGGTTGTCGAGGGTCAACTCACCTCAGAAAACACCCCACGCCCGTCGCTGGGTCGAGGACAGTGATCTCGCACGCGCGCCTAGCACCCTCGCAGAGTCTCGTCGTCGAAAACCCGCGGAGACCACGCGTCGGCGCGTCGTCGGCGAAGCTCGGGCTTCTCTCGAGCTTCCTGTCTCTCTCTCCCTCTGGCTGCAACGAAGAAGAAGAAGAAGAAGAACGCAGCAGCAGCAGCTCCTCTCTCTCTCACTCTGCAGTATAAAAGGCATGGGCTAAAGTAGAGAGGGGGACAAAGGGCTCAAAAAGTCAAACTGAGCCATGCTGCCGGGCTGTACCGGTACAAATCCCATTTTGTACCGGTATAGCCATCAATCTGTACCGGTATAGCAACCAATGTACCGGTACAACTCACGTAAATCTGCAATTTCGCGAGATCTCTCAAGTACATCTTTGCTCTCGTGTTCCCCAGGGGCCCCGTTAGGCGTCCATTCGCGCCCACGCAACCTAGACTTGTCCCGACACTCTCCAGAGCTGCCGAACAAGTCTCAGCTGAATTTTCAGGTCTCTACAGGCTTGCACGAGGGTAAGTAACAGCCAAAGTGAAAGTACTAAACTTAAACATACAAGTAACATGATTTAATTCAATCACATACATGTAAATTTCTTACAACTTGGAATTCTTTAAAACCTTTACATTCTTTACATCATTTCTTTCTTACATCACAATATCTCAAAATAAAACTTGATTACATTTAAGGTTAGCATCTACAATAATCAAATACAAAAGATGATATATAAAAGGGAATGCAACCACCAAAATAAAATACTCGGGCGGTTTCTATCTAGGGCGCGATGCCCTTACCGCGGTCCTCGGCCGGCTCGCTCGGTCCCGGCACTGTGGAAATAGTGGGGTGAGAACTACAACAAAGTTTCTAGTGGGTTCGGCAACCAACCACACCTACTTTTTCACTAGGTCTAATTCAGGTATAATAAAAGAAAAGAAAAGACAGTAACCAACTAGCAAATGCAGCTAATATGCCTGAAAGTAAACAATAATATGCTCGAAAAGAAGCGCGTGATAAATGCAAAATCATAAGTCCTTGACCCAATCTCTTGGCTAACCCGTGGGTTTCGCCCTCAACAAACTCGACCAAACTCAAATCCCTACCATCGGGGAGATACTCGTTACGACCCGACGGGACCGTCCTCTGGGGAATCTCCAACCCAGTGATGACAACTCTGGAGCTCATCGCTTGAGGGGGAGCTACCGCCCTCAAGTAAGGACTATATGGTGAGTACGATCTATCTTTAACTTTAAGGATTACAAGTCCAATTCATTACTTGACTTCAAGGAGACTAGGTTCATATGACCCTTAACTCTAAGGTTGTATTTGTCATAATGTCAATCTTAAGACTCTACTAATGTCAACTACTCTACTTGTTCTCGTTCTTGTCAATGATGCCACACTTGTTGTCTAAGTATTCTAGACTTGTCATTGCCACACTTGTTCTCTAAGTACATGTCCAATGTCACATTTGTTGTCTAAGTACACTATTTGTTCTTTAGCATGCATACATACGGTTCTTGTTCTTTATCATACAATCTCATACAATTATACCTCATGCATTTGAACTCACAAAAGCAATAAAAAATTTATATTAAACCCTACTATGCAACATACTCAATATATATATATATATAAATATATATATATATATATATATATATATATATATATATATATATATATATATATATATATATGCTCAAATATGACACTTAGACATAGAGAGAAGTCCGATATCCTTCGAATACACCACCCACCTCTAAAAATTATGGTAATAATGTGGTTCACATTTCGTAGCTATCCGATGTCTACGTTATGACCTGCGCGTTAAACCGAGCCCAAATCAGGCCAATTTACATAGTAGCTCATATATAGAATTTTCGTTTAAACAAACGGAGTTGTCCCAGGCGTCGGGGATACTCCCAATTAGGTTTCCACAAGGTCAATTTGCCTTGAAAACACTCTAGGGAAAAAGTCCTAATTTTTCAAACCCTAACAATGCTCTATGACAATCCCTAGGTTTTGATCTCTAAATCAAGCAAAAGAGAGTTTGTTGATCCTCTAGGAACTCATCTAAGACCATTTAAATTATTTCTAGGGCATCTACTTGAAGCCCTAACGATCTACCATTAGAGCACATGAAAAAACTAGGGTTTTCATGTGTTCTATGTGTATTAGGATGTTTCTACACTTGTAGAAACTCCTAAACTCCAAGATCTAAGGAGAAAATCCAAACCCTAGGTCTACACTTGCATAGAAACTCACCTTAGCCCAAAGCTTTCCCAAGGCCCACCTTGTAGGAGAGCTCCAAGGTCTTCTTCAAGCTCCAAAACCCTCCAAATCCACCTTCTCCTTCTTCTCCTCCAAGCCTTTGGAGATGATCTATAGAGAGAGAAAGAGCGAAATGAGAGGAGAGGGGTGTTTTGTGTTTTGGCTGTGAAGAAGGGTGGGTTGGCTGCATATAGTGTTGTAACAATGCAATTAAACCCCTCAAAAAATTTTATTTCGAAGCAGTCCAAAACTGCTGTCGGGGCCCATCTGTACCTGTACACTTTGGGTTTGTACCGGTATAGTTTGGCGTGGAGAGGCAAACCCGAGAGCAGTCCTCTTGGTTTTCGTAGCATTTGTATCGGTATAATTTGGATTTGTACCGGTACACTTTGCAAAATTCTCAAACCCGAGAGCTCTTCCCCTCTCGGTTATAGTGGCTGTACCGGTACAACCTTCACACTTGTACCGGTACAGTTTGCCCAGACTTATGTTTTTCGCGTTGTTTCGACTGTACTTCGCGCCGAATAACGCTAAAACCTTTCTAACTCTTTAAGATCCTCTTTTAACCCTTTCAAGATGATTGGAATGGTAATTGGGACTTGCCCAATAATTTCTTTCGCGTACTTTTAGCCAATTTGGATAAAGTTCGGTTCTTTCTACCGGGTTTCGGTATGTTACAAGAACTGTTAGAGCTTCCCCTCTTTCTCTCTTTAGCTAGTTGAGGATCAATCTCGGTTGCATTGTGCTGGTCTTTGGAGGTTTGCTCGTGCACCGCGGTTGATTCCGTTGAGGCTGTTCCGGCGTAGGGCTTCTTCTATCGACTTCTAGCTAGTGTTGGATGAGCATTTGAGGCCGGTTAATATTTACCGAAATCGTCGAAATTCTTTCTAAGTCGTAGCGATGTCAGCATATATTTCCTTGTTCGATCATCATGTTTAGTAGCTCGAATTTGGAGTATAATCTAAGGATTTTAGATAATTTATATATACTGGACTGGAATTTGACTTAGGAAAAAACGAGTTAAACCTACACTGTCACTTTCGAAATGTTAACAGATTTAGCTTCAGGAGCTAATTTCATTATTGTATCACTGCTGTTAGTGCGTCGTGGATACTTAGATTAATGTAGGTTGAGATTATGCTCGTGCTGAGGAGCCGAGCTCGTTTTATAGTAGAGTTTGGACTGTTCCATACTGTAGTGTCCTGGAGGTTTTGTATCGAAATAGCTATAGGTTTAATGACTGGTCAACACATCTGGAGAGTGTTGGACTGAGTCGGAGTCCACTTTGCACAAAATGGATGCAGAAATGGATTTGGCGTACTCAAATAAGTAAAACTAAAGTTTTGCCAGTTTTGGGCGCCCAGAACATGGTTTGGGTCACCCAGATATTGAGTGCTGAACTGAACTGAATTGAAACTGGAAGCCAATTTGGATCCTGTATTTTGGGCGCCCAGAAGTGGGCCCGAATGTTCATGTAGTGTTTAACATGGGTTTTGACACGTGTCTGGTGGTAGGTGAGGTCCGCCGGACCAGGTTAAAGGCACACCATACCGCAGGAAGAGGAACCAAAGAGAAAGTTTTGTATGGACTGGAGGATTCGGGCGCCTAGTTCTTGGTTTCAAGCGCCCGAAAGTGCATAATTCTGCAGGGATAGCAGGTTAGTGTTTCTTGTTCTTGGGGCTTATCATACCATTCCACCTCCTTATAAAAGTATAGGGTCAACCTCCTGAGCTGGTTTTTTCACCCTCTGTCACAGTGGAGCCTCGAATTTGCATTCTAGTCCTCCAAATCCTCCAAATTACCCAATTGCACCTTGAGGTTTGCAATTCCGGTAGATTTCCAGCAGCAACCTTCGACATTTCGGCTCATGTGCGACGTAGGAAGATTCGTTTGTTGCGAAACTTGGCTTGGTGATTAGTAGACTTCTTGGAGATTTCATGGAGCTAATTTGACAGCATTTGATTAAGTTTCGTATGGTCAATTGGCTGTTTTTCTGAGCTGCTGGTGTGTTTGAGCTGAAATTGGGATTTTTATGGTTTTCTTGGATCAATTCTTGGAGGAAGCTGGAATTTCGACCTGAGGATATTGTTCCATTATTCTCTACTGGTTTTGGGAACTTCCTTCACCTGAATTGAGTATTGGAAGGTGAGTTTTACATTGAAGTTATGGTGAAATTAAGCTTAAGTGCTGAAATTTAGAGTTTTGATGGAAACCTTTGAATTTTTGTGCTTTGATCCTTAGAGAGGTCTTGCTAGGTTGTTGCTGATTTTGGCAGGGTGTTTCCAGCGGGTGCTTTGCTGTTGTCGAGCTCGTGCTAGAGGTGGGTTAATGATATGCTTACCGGATTTTACGGATTTCCTCCTAAGCCTAGTTTGTTATCGACATGTATTTTGGTCTTGAATATCATGTTTAATAGCTCGAATTCATTAATTTGCATGTTCTTTGAAATCTGAATTTAGAGTATAAAGTAGTGATTTAGATAAATCATACATGTTGGACTTGGAATTGACTTAGGAGAAAACTATCGATTCTACGCCGTCATTTCTAAAACTGTCAGATTTAGCTCTAAGAGCCGTAATTCGTTGTATCGCCGCAGTTTGTAGGTGGTGGATACCCAGAATAGTGTAACATACATTTACGCTCATGCTGGGATGCCGAGATTATTTTTACAGTAGTATATAGACTGTTTCGGACTGTCTGGTGCTATTGAGGTTGACGGTGGACCCAGATTGATGTTTTGCATCGGATTGTGCCGAGGGCACGTAGATTAAGGTTGCTAGACCAGTTAAACCTTTATGTTTTGACTATAGCCTGTGAGAGTGTCACGGCCCAGGATCGGCGGAGGCCCTCCCGGTGTATGCCCAGACCCGTCGTATGTCTACACATACCAGGCGTCTACAACAATATTACGATAAATAAGCAAGCTGAAAAACAACAACTTCTAGGTAATCAGAGCATGCACAACTAGATTTTAACACAAGAAGAAGCAATATAACTATCAATTATAATAATCTACAAAAGAAGATACATGAAGAGAATCCACAAGTAATATCTAGATACAAAATTGTGGGTCTCTACATAGGGTACAAACACTCTCATCCTCTCCAACAAAAATAAAAGGGGAGGGGAGGTAGTGGAGGGTGGGGGAGGAGGAGAGGGAGGGAAGGTAGTGGAGGGAGGGAGGAGGAGGGAAGGGGAGGGGAGGAGGGGTTGTTGCGATATGAGAATATATTTCTCTGTATATATAAAGATGGACGGGATTATTACTGTGTGAGTTGTAGTGCGGGACTATGTGTAATATTATTACTGTGTGAGTTGTAGTGCGGTTGCGCCCTCGCGTGAGGGCGACACCCTTGCCGCGATTCCTAGCCTCTCCCGGGATGGAAGGCTCTATAGCAAAACGGTAAACAGAGGGCGTGAAAACTATTAATCAATCGTTCCCAGTGGGCAATTACTGACCTCCAGTGAAATGCACCACTAGGCTATAAAGAAAGCAATTGTAGTAAATTCTAACATCTAATTAGAATAAATAACATGTATATGAAACATGAATTAAACTTGCTAAGTTACTATGCCTCTACTTACCATGGATTTGTATAAGTATAAATGCTATTCTAACATGAATATGCATAAGCATAAATAATATGATGTCCATGAGCACAAGTAGTAAAATATCATTATTTACTATTTTACCTAATGTCCACATTTTTCTTTTTGGTTCAAGTTGTTCCAATACTATACTACAAGCATAATCCATATATCCAACTACTATAGACTATCTAGTAGTGATTGTCACATTAGTAATGTAATGTCATTTACCAATCTTAATTTGGGACCTACACAAATATAGTCCGGCCTGTGCCACCTAATTGCCCGTGGTAGTCCAACATTTCCCCACTAGGAATGAGCCTATCCCACTAGGCTCAGGAGGCTTCTCGATACCGCACGAGCGAATATAAGTCGCGTAGGCTAACTCCGTAGTGCCAGCTTGTAAGGAGCGACCCTCACAAGCATTTGCAAATGAGCACAAATGGCAAGCAAGCATAATCATTATCTTAAGAACCAGATCATCATGTCTCTAATATAGTAATAGTCACTAGCAACCCAACGGTCTAGTTCTATGTCTCAATGTGAAGTTCAAACATTCACTAAATCTAATGCCTCTTTATGACATTACAATATTATTATATCCAAGCATAATCCAAGTTCAATGCCTCTTTATGACATTATTTTACTAGGTTCATACATACCTCAAGCTCAATGTTCCTTTATGACATTAGGTCTACTATGCCAAACCAAATCCAAGTCTAATGCCTCTTGATGCCATTAGAGTTTTTTCTTATGTAAAACATGAGTTCTAATTCTAAGAGCATATTACACTTGTCATTTTCACCATATGAAATATGATCTCAAGCCACATATAAGAATGATATCCATATGCATATTTCCAACATATATATAACTCTCTACTACATAGAGGTCCAAATTTGTATTGTACATAACATGTTCATATTAAGTATTCTAAAAATCACATATGTCCTATCTAGTATGAATATGCATGATTTTTTATTTTACAATATTTTAAAAGATATAGGTGAATTTTTTTCTTATTTCGGTGAGGTCAAACCCACCGAAGCTCCTCGCAACCCTTTCGTTTGCGCAAAAGAAGTTGCCCACAAGCCTCCTAGCTCCCTAGAGAAAATTCTAAAAGGGTTAGACGAATGAAACGAACACCCAATTCGTTCATCATTAAACAACCCAAGTAAAAGGGTAAAAACTCACCTATAGTGTAGAAAAATCCTTTCAAATCCCAAATGTGAGCTAGGTCCATTCAAATCCAATCTAAATAAAGGTTCTAAACCAATCAATTGAGCTCCAAAAACTTCTAATCAAAAATCCCCAAATAAACCTTAGATTTTTCATTTCTAGGGTTTCATCTCAAAGAATCCTTCAAAACATGAATCTAATGAAAGAAACATGTTACTAACCTCAAGAGAAGCTCCAAACAAGACTCAAAATTAATTAGGGTTGAAGATCTCTCCTCCAATAAGCTTTTCTGCAAGCTCTAAACCTTCAACCATGGTGGAAATACCACCAAGAAGCAAAAAGGGGCAAAAAGAGATGATTAAGCCCCAAAAATCTCAAGAAAAAGCAAAGAGATCAAAAGAGAAGAAGTTGAGGGCTCCTTACCTTTCTTTCCTCTGTTTCCAAGCTCAAGAAAACACCCAAGGGGAGTGGGGTATATGCTGTGTTGCTATAATTTCAAAAACACCCCTCAAAAATTGCAGGCGATCACTGCTGCATCTGCAGTACCACGGGCAAAATCTGGAAACGGAGTTTCTTTGCCAACCCGAGCCTCTGTAGCGCAAAAAAATACATGCCTGAGTACAGTGTAAACCGGCTCATTACATAAAATCTAATCTTTTTGGGTTTTGATGCTAAGTTTTAAATCTCAATTCTCGGGATGCGAGCTATGGGTCGGAACACTATCTATGGCCCTCCAGAAACTATGGAAAGGCTCGAAACTCAAATCCAACACTTGAACCTCACAATTTGTAATGGTCCAGTGTTCACAGAGAGCCTGATTGAGCTTGACAGAGATACGCTTGCATACTCGGTTGGGTAGTGCCCACGAGTGCCACTCCGGAGTCGGGCTTTGTGCGTCTGTGTTGTTGTTGGTTTTGTCCTATTTGGACTCTCTCTCCACTGCCGGCCTAGCATGGAGGTAGTTATTGTAGCTTCGACAAACAGAACGGGTATGTTCATAGTCCTTAGTGAGATTGGGTCAGAGATTATATTTTCTACAGATAGAGAGTTGGATCATGATAGTATAGTGACATATAGCTATAGATTATTTTCAATTCCTTTACTATTATTGAGCATACCTTCTATAGACTTAGTGGGTAAGCCGTTGAGGTAGGTAGCGATACCCACTGAGGACTACTTCTTTTTGCAGTAGTTTTCACACTCAGTTATGGACCATTTTTGTAGAGCCCTCTTCTTCGGCTGCTGCTGTCGCGGATACAGATCATGGAAAGGGAGTTACGAGCTAGATCCCTTCCTGTTTTGCTGCTGATCTAAAGATATACCAGCTACAGATAGTTTTGGTTTTGGGTTCTTATACATACTGATATTAGTACCTCGCTTGAGCGAGTGTTTTTGTATCAGGATATTGTGTATTTATGTTGAACCGATGTTATTTATAAATGTATTTCTTTTTAGCAGCTATGTACTACTGGTTGTAGTATTGTATGATTACAAGTATAGGTACATCTATCACTTCGTATACAGAAAAAATTTCTATATATACGGCAGGTCTGTTAGTGTGCCCGGAGAAACGAGTAATCCGGAGCGTGACACGTACTGTCGGGTGCCATCGAGGTGGACGGTGGATCCATATGGTTACATCTTGTATCAGATTGTGCCGAGGGCACGTGAGCCTTAGTTGTTAGACCAGTTTGACCTATTTGCATTGACTATGGCCTGTGTGAGCCAGATTGAGCTCGACAAAGACACGCTTGCATACTCGGTTGGGTAGCTCCCATGAGTGTCGCTCTGGAGGGAGGCTTTACTTGAATTGATGTCGCAGCAGTCCTGTTTTGGACAGTGTTCTTTGACCGGCCACCCCGTAGGTGGTGTGCGGTGTAACTTGAATATAGGCTGGACAAGCTACTTGGCAGTCCCTAGAGATTGGGTTAGTGTGGTTGATTTGTAGCTAGTGATACATTTTTATGTCTACAGTGAGCCTAGTTTGGATAGCAATAGTATAGTAGCATATAGCTGTAAAGTTTCTTCCAGTTTTTTACTATCGATCCTTTACATACCTTTACTGTAAACTTAGTGGGTAGGCCGTTGGGGTCGGTAGCGATACTCACTGAGGACTACTCTGTTCTCTAATAGCTCTCACACCCAATTGTTGTCACCTTTTTGTAGAGCCGTCCTCTGCTGTTGTTGTTGATTCTGACAGCGGTATAGAAGTCGCGAGCTAGATCCCAACCTTCCCTAGTCACTGTGCTAGAGGAGTACCCCCTTCAGAGGTAGTTCTAAGATGTTACCATGTACATACTGTTATATTTTGTTGTACCCTCTGAATCAAGGTTGTATTTTGGATATTGTCTGTACAGTGCGCTTTATATATATATATATATATATATGTTTCAGTTTTAGCAGCTCTATACTTCGTGTTGTAACTATGATTTGATTACAGGCACAGCTATCGCTTCGTATACACAAAAAATTTCTATATATACGGTCTGTTGACATGTCCAGAAAAATATGGTAATTTAGGGCGTGACAGATTAAACGCATATCAAAACAATTTTGAACTTCAATAATTTGAATCGAATCAAGAAGAATAGTACATCTAAAAAAAAATACTTCTAACTTAAGAATTAAACCTAAATCTAAATACAAGCAGAAGCGTGAAATCCCAACTCAAATTCGATAATTTTTTAATTTAAAATCGGATCTGAGCTGATAATGGTCGTATCCTACGGCGTGATGCGGCCCACGAGCATACCGTACCATGCAGCTTTTTGAGAAAGCTCTACAGCACCTCATTTTTTTTTTGTGGGCGCGCGGTTGAATACGGGCGCAACCGCGCGGCCAAACACCCAAAATATTCGAATCACATTTTTTTTGAGAGATAGTGCACGCTACTCGCTTTATTTTTTATTTTCGAAATAAACTTAGCTAGAAATGCGAATCAAGTAGGATTCGAACTTGGGTCTTGAGTACCAACCACCAAGCCCTTCGCCACTTGCTCTAGGGACGGTTGGTATGTTCGAATCACATTCACTTATGCATCATGGAGACTTCTTTAAACCTCGTGTGTCCACATCGGTCACGTCATGGATGCGCGTTCGACGTGGATCTATTGCACATCCCATTAAAAAGTTATATAATATTTTATTTTATTTTATTATGCATATATAATATAAAAAATTAAATATTTTGACATTTTAATGAATACATATATATTTTTTTTGGACAACATAAATTATTTATGGTGAAAAAAAATTCCTCAAGAATTTGTAAATTTGAATGAAGATTTTATTTACTTTGATTCGTATTAAACTATAATAATATTTTAACAAAATTAATATTTTATACATATTATGTCACGCCCCGAGCCCGCTACCAATTTGGTCCGGTTCGGGCGCGTCGAACAGACGCCAGACGGACAGCACTTTTCCTGCCCGCCTAAGGCTAAACAACGAGATTATGTACAACAAGTGCCCAGAACAACTTGATAAACATATACAATCAACAACGAGAGCACAATCAGTGCTAGACCACAAAGAGAGCAAGCGTCACAAGTATCATACAAGTGAATAAAAGAGAGCAGCTAAACTTATCTATTACATTCATTCAGTCTTTAACCTTGATTACATTGAACCTTCAAAGTATACATAATTTGTACATCATCTCAAAACCTCCCCACCTATACAGCATCTACTCTCAAAATAAGTACAGGGTAACTCTAATGTAGTAGGAAGTAACCTGCTACGACCGCTAGGCGCCAAGCCCTTGCCTCGATCCTCACCTGGCGCGCTCGAGCTAGGACCTGAAATAGAGTGGGGTGAGAACTATCTTCCATAGTTCCCAGTGGGTTCGGCCGCCGACTCCGTCGATCTCCCCACTATGTCCAAGTAGGCAAAAGTAGAACAACATGTAGATATAATGGAAATGGAAAACTGTACGGTAAATAAATATGCAAGTATTCTACTATGCCTCAAATCAATGTAATGAATGCATGAACTCATAATAAAGGCTGACTACTGTACTGTTATGCTCAACAATAATTAAGTTCTTAAGTGACCCAATCTCGCTGTAAGCCCGAGGGCTCGCCTTTCCGTCTCATGTTCTTTAGTCTCACAGGGGCGGAGTCACACTGCCCAACCATCCCCCGAGACCGCCTGCGGACATATACTTTAGTCCAAGGGCAGCTACTTTAGCCCTCCTCACGTGACAACTCGGGAGTGCACAGCCTGTGTGGAGAGACCACCCCAGGCGCAGACAGGCAAGGTGAGCACGATCTAAATCCTGTGAACCGGGAATGCCCTACCAACTGGTTATCATCATTGTGGGATCCATATATCGGTTTACTCGACCCTCTAGTGTTGGAACTCACACTAAGGTTTTCATGCCACATGTTCTCAAATTCACAGTAATTAATTGCCACTCGTTCTTGTTTAACTAGGTGCCACTCGTTCTCTGGTTAGACAGTTTCACTAACTCTAGATTTCACATCTGACACATCATGGTATATAGGGTTTTAGACTATATCACATATGGTTCTCATGCTTGCTAGGTTCAAATGGCATAATAATAAGCTACATTAACCATGCATACGAATTAACCATTACATCTAGTACTCTATACATAACTATGCACAATATGCAAGATTTATTACTACATTACACTTGGACATAGGGAGTAGCCCGACTGCTTCGGGATGGTCACCACCCACCTTTTTGACGTCACAACACGGCAGGAAGTTTAATTTCTTGATCACTTGTCACCGCTTAAGCTTTTGTGACGCCCCAACTTCCCAGGGGGTCACCCAGCCAAGGACTACTCCCGTCCTAGCACGCTTAACTCTCTTAACCTCTTGGGTCTTACTACCACCCAAAATGCTTAAGCCGGGTTAAGAGTTTAGCCCTATTATATCTCATATATAGGACTATCCGGGGTCTCACAATCTCCCCTCCTTTACGCCCTGACGTTCTCGTCAGGCTCAGACTCACAAGTACCAGGCGATGTGAGACTCGTCTCGCTAGCTCGTCATCCAGACCCTGGCTCAACCGAGACTCATCTCACACTTCCGGCTGGTAATTGGCTCTGATATCATCTGTGACGCCCCAACTTCACAGGGGGTCACCCATCCAAGGACTACTCCCGTCCTAGCACGTTTAACTCTCTTAACCTCTTGGGTCTTACCACCACCCAAAATTCTTAAGCCGGGTTGAGAGTTTAGCCCTATTATATCTCATATATAGGACTATCCGGGGTCTCCACTTTAATCTATCACGCCCCGGGTCATTTTAGAGTATAAAAATATTCACAATCCACGATAAAAATCTTTTTAAAACTGTTTCCCACACGGAAACCTTTTTTTTTTAAAACACTACCACGAGGGGTAGAAAACCTTTTTATAACATAAAACCAAAATCATATTAAATCCAATTCAACCATATCACATGATAAGTTATTATGCCAGTTTAAAACAGAGAACATGAACCATAAAGTATAAGTCTAAGTCGTAAACAAAGTAAACAGGAAGGGTAAAGGAATAACCGACAAAGGAACGGAGCTATGTCGCGAACTAGACTCGCTCCTCACTAGCTGTCCCACTAACTCCTGCAATGTCACCTGAAAAAGAAGGCGAGGGTTGAGAACATGTAAACATGTCTCCCCCTCTCAGTGGATACCTCGCGGAGATAAACACAAGTGGAGATGATAGTAGTACAGTAGCTATGATAAACAAGTAAACGAGAGAGATATATAGATATGAAACAACAGCTACTGTAAGTATGCATCAACAGGTATAGAAGCTCAAGAGTACCCAATCTGAACCAATGCTCTCTTTGTCAGTACCACAGACCTCATGCAGAAGCCCTCTTGGTCAGTAGTACGGCAGACCTCAAGCCAGTGCCCCCACTACTCTACCATGCATCCAACCCCAACATAAAGCTCCCGGGCTCACGGGTCGAACCTCTGCAACCACTTTTTCGGAAAAGAACACCCCACTTGCGGTGGATCAGATCGTCTGGTGTTCTTGGGCTGTGTGTGTGAATGGACTGACGAGGACGTCAGGGCCTTAACGGGGGGAATTTGTGACACCCCAATAGTCCCACATCGGATAGGAATGGGGTTGTCATGGGGTTTAAAGAAGACTTAGACACTAGTAATAATAACTGGGCATAAGCATTTTGGGCCGGTGGTTGGGCCCAACGAGTTATTGTTGCTAGTGGGCTGGGTCGTTACAGCTTTCGAGCGGTAACGAAGTCAAGACGCACCTCACTTGGCGATATCTTCGCTCCGACTCGACGGATCGCCGAACCGTCGCCGCCAACGCGCTTTAGTACCTATCAATTAGGTTTACGAACAATCAAATGAGATCAAGACTCGACATCTATCAAAATCTCATTTTGATGCCCTAAGATTTAACACAAGAAAAACATCCCTTTTTGAACCCTAGACACATGCTATTAGTGTTTACTAGCACCCCTAGGTTCCAATAAAACTCACTCCAAAGCACAAAAACCTAAACCCTAGAACCCACCATTAGAGAGGTTTAGGGATTTACCTTAGGCTTTGCTCCAACCAAGAGAAAGAAGATGGAAAAGGAGATGGAGCTCTTCTCCTTGCTATTCTTCTTCTTCTACTTCTTCTCCTTCTTTGCTTCTTCAAGAGAGAGAGAGAGAGATATCCTAGAGAGAGAGAGGGAGAGTGTTTGAGGGCTTGCAACAAAAGAAATGGGAGCAACTGAGCCTCCCACTGTGCCCATATAGCCTAATTTAGGTTACAATTGCATGTAAGTCCCTCAACTTCTCAGGTTTTGAAACAGCCCATCCTGGGCATTTTCGGGCACGGGGACCGGTCTCCACATCCAGAGACCGGTCTCCGAGAGCAAACAGCTCGAATCCAACGTACGGGAACCGGTCTTGCTACGGAGACCGGTCTCCGGGGGTCCGGTCTCCACCATCAAGACCGGTCTCCGAGAGCGAAATTTCTGCGCAAGATCCTCGCCCAACTTTCCAACATACGAGAACCGGTCTCCATCGCCGAGACCGGTCTCTGAGGGTCCGATCTCCGCCTGAGGACCGGTCCCCGAGAGCACAATTCGTGCAGAAGGCCTCCGGGCCATTTTCCATGCTTACGGGAACCGGTCTCTATTCCAGAGACCGGTCTCCACAAGCAGAATCTGCAGATTTGTGCAGATTGCACAATCTAGCTCTCGGGACCAACTCCGATGCACTTTTCGTCTTCGGATCAATTTCGAACTTTCCAAAGCTCATCCTCTCGACAAGTAGTCGATTCCAAACGAAGTGTAACTCTCAGATTTCGAGAATTCACTTCCTTACATATTAAATATATATTATTATTCATCTTATATTCGTTTTTTTTCTTTTGGCACTGTCGAGTCGAGTCGAGTCGAGTCGTATCTCATATCACGTGTTCGTCATGGGATATTAAAGTTTCAAATAGTTTTTTTCGACAACAAACAAGGCGTTAATTAATTCAAAATCACTTATTTTACTTAGCATCGATATTTGTTATTAAAATGAGCTTTGTTTTGAAATGCTAAATGGTTAGTAGTGTCAAATAGTAAGCTTTAATTCGAACTTTTTGGTCTCATATAATTAATGGGTTCAAAACCATGCTTACATTATATTCATTCAGGTCTTTTTTCATCAGTGAATTTAATGTCGAAACATGCTAATTTGATATATTTCTAAAAGTTCGAGAGTATTAAATTCACTTTTATTAAATAGGGATCAAAATAAAACATTTGTAAAGAATTAGTTGTGAATAATTTATTAGTATGTGAGGATTTTTTTCTATAAAAATTTGACATATTTTTAAATATTATAGTGTGTAACTTAATTTTAAACTGTCCGCCAAATTTCAGAAAAAAATGATTTATAATAAGAATTTGTATGCGATTATTACTTTTCACTTAAAGTGAATAGTAACTCGTATTTTCAGGAGAAGCCATTTAGTGCTTATGGCTTTTGTTGCATACCGAACTCTGTTTTGGGTAATCCAATAGCTCTTTTTTAACGGTCCAAATGTGCTGAACCCAATGGCGCTGACGGATTTTACGTTTGATATACGATTTTGAGTAATATGCTTTTTTAAACTCGACCAGCGCTTCTTTTTGTGAGAAAACCCACGGGCGGGGACCTTTCTGCGAGAGAAAGTTAGTAAAGAGGGAGTTGGGTTACGAAATTCGCAAATTGGGAGATTTTGTGGTGATTAGCAAGTATTAGGATAAATACTTTAGGATTAGGGTTTCCTTAACCCTAATCCTGCCGCTAGCCGCCCTCCCTACCCCCATCTAGCCTTCCTAAGAAGCGCCGCCACTGCCGTCGTTGTCGTCGGCCGCCGAAAAGAGAAGGCTCTCATTATCTCGCTCTTTCTTTCTCTATATTGGTGTGGAAGAAGGAACCCATAACTCCTGTAACGGTGGTGCCGCCGACCGGGACCACCGCCGGCGTCATCATCCGACCTTAGGCGAGTATTTATAGCAATGTTTTCTGCAATTTAGCTATTGGTGGAAAGGAAAGAATTTAATTTATTCTCTAAAGAAATTTTACCATTCATGATATGATAAACTAACATATTTTATCTGTAAGATATATTTTGAAAAAATAATTTCAAAGAGCAAGTATAATATATAATTTTCGGTATTTTCCCACACTCTCCAGCAACTATATAAAGTAAGTTTTTTAAATAAATCAAAAAGATATACTGAACAATATATTCATGCATCTCAAAATAGCAAATAAAGTCTAAAGTGCAAAAATAAATGAATAACAAAACAAATTGTTGTCAAATCAACAATCAGAGTGGCGCAGCGGAAGCGTGGTGGGCCCATAACCCACAGGTCCCAGGATCGAAACCTGGCTCTGATACAAAAACAGAGAAAGGCTTCCGATTTATTTTTAAAATTTTATTTTGAATCCATTTCAAAAACCCCAAATCCAAAATGAGAAACAAGTTTTTAAACTAAAAGCATGACCTGTTTTTCGTTTTTTGTTTCTCCAAATTTGAAATCTTAATAAAAAAAACACGAAATCCGAAATGAAAAATAACTATATTAACTAGAAACCATAGTTAGTTAATTCGGATTCGGCAAAAATTCGGTACGGATATAATACGCATAAAATTTATTTTCTAATTTTTAAATTCGTTGAAAAATTCGGCTTAAAAAACGGATTCGATATAAAATATAAAATATAAGATAATTTATATAACTATAGTAACTAGAAACCATAGTTAGTTAATTCGGATTCGGCAAAAACTCGGTACGGATATAATACGCATAAAATTTATTTTCTAATTTTTAAATTCGTTGAAAAATTCGGTTTAAAAAACGGATTCGATATAAAATATAAAATATAAGATAATTTATATTTAAAAATAAAAATTATAAGTTTTTTATTCATATTTTTAATAATTCGGGAATAATTCGGCTGGCCCAAAAATTCGCGAATAATTCAGGTGCTTTAGGAAAAATTCGTAAACGGACCGTTTAATTCGAATTTTCAATAATTCGCAAATAATTGGCGAATAATTCGCGAATTAACTAACTATGCTAGAAATAGGCTCAAATTTCTTGCACATTTGGAATTCAAATAGAAAACTCGAAATCCAAAATTGAAAAATAACAATGTTAACTTGCACAAACCAAAAGACCAAATCCCACCAAAATCCATATTAAAAACAACAAAGTTTGTGACACAACTCATGTTCCATCTTTCTACCATTTACTAATAACAATAACAAACTACAAAAAATCTTACATTTAAGTACACTTTAAATGATATTTAACGACGCTTTAAAGTGTCGGCAAAAATAATCCCAACGCTTGTAAAAGCGTCGTGTAAAGAGTCATTAAATAAACATGTCGGGATAAATATACCGACATTTTAATATAGCGTCGGAAAATTTATATAAATATTTGATAAAAATATGTTTATTAGCGGCGTTTAATTATAGTGTCGACAAATCTTAAATATTAAAGACGTTAGAAGAAAGCGTCGTTTAAAAAGCGTCGCCTAAAATATATTTTGTTGTAGTGATATATCTACATTTTGGTCCATATAATGGGTTCAAAAACATGCTTACATTCTATTCATTCAGGTCATTTTTCGTCAATAAATTTAATGTCGAAATGTGCTAATTTGATATATTTAGGGTGTATATATTAAATTCACTTTTATTAAATAGGGGGTTAAAATAAAATATTTGTAAAGAATTAGTGACAATACAATTATCCACGAATAATTTATTAGTAATTCATCGAATTGTTCACCGGTTTTGCACCTCTCGAGTATTAATAATACATAATTAAATATGTCAAAATAGAAAATATTTTTATAAATATCTAATTTTTTATTTTCCTTCTCTGACATTTAAAAATATATGCATGTTTTATCCCTCAACATTTCAAAGTGTTGCATTTAGCCCCCTTCGTCAGGGTTCTATCATTATCCCGTCCATTTTATATAATTTATACCGAAAATACTCTTCAAAATGACAGAAATACACAAAATTTTTTTATAGAAGAAATACGAATATTTTTATAATTTTGCCCTCTTCACTGATACCAAAGGGAGTAAAAGGTAGATTTTTAAAAGTTAGGAAAAAAAGTGAATAAAAAATATATTTATAAAATAATTTTCTATATTTTTAGCTTAAAAAATCTAAGTTTACTATCATTTAAATATAAATAGCTCTTTAAAATTTAATCCTTTTTATTTTTGTGGGTTCATTGAACTAGGGATGTAAATGGATATGAATACCCGACTTTAACCCGAATCCAAATTCGACGGATATGGATTTTATCCCAGATAAATAGATATGGATTTGGATATGGATATTGACTGTACCCGACCCGAATCCGAACCCGAACCCGAATCCAAACCCGAACACGAACAAAAATATGATATAATATATAAAAAAAATTCACCAAATAATCATCCAAATTTTAGAAATTTTATATTTGTCACCAATTTGTTGAACTGCTCATGAGTTTCGCACCTCTAGAGTAGGTACACTAATAAGTGCCACGACGCTATTATTACAATAATGCTTACTTATATTTAGGGTGGGATGTATTATTTAGGCTAGAGCTACTATACTTTTATGAGTATATAGTCCTTTATACTTGTCACGCCCCGAGCCCGATCCATTTTGCCGGTTCGAGAGCGTCAAACAGACGCCGAACGGACAGAGCTTCCCCTGCCCGCCCAAGGCTCAACACATACAGATAGAGTATAAATTTTTTTGCACTTGCGGAAGCATACATACAACGGCTTACACGAAGACAAGCAATAGCCAAAGTGAAAGTACTAATGTAAACATACAAGTAACATGATTAATTTCAATCACATACATGTAAATATCTTTACAACTTTGAATTCTTTAAAGTCTTTACATTCATTGCATCATTTCTTTCTTACATCACTTTACCTCAAAATATAACTTGATTACATTCAAAGTTAAGCAACTATGATCATCAAATATAAAAGATGATATAAAGGGAATGCAACTACCAAAAAGTAATAACTTGGCAATCTCTATCTAGGGCGCGATGCCCTTACCGCGATCCTAGGCCGGCTCGCTCGGTCCCGGCCCTGTAGAGATAGTGGGGTGAGAACTACAACAAAGTTCCCAGTGGGTTCGGCAACCAACCACGCCGACTTTCCCACTAGGTCTAATTCAAGCGTAATAGAAAGAAAGGTAAGATAATAACCAACTAACAAATGCAACTAATACGCTTGAAAGTAAACAATAAGATGTTCAAATAATAACTCATGATGATTGAAAGATCATAGTTCAATACCCAACCTCTTGGCTAACCCGTAGGTTTTGCCCTCAACAAGACTCAACCAACCCAAATCCCTACTGTCGAGGAAACACTACAACCCGACGGGACCGTCCTCTGGGGAAACACTACAACCCAGCGATGACAACTCCGGAGCACATCGCCCGAGGGGGAGCTACCGCGCCTCGAGTAAGGACTATATGGTGAGTACGATCAATCCTTAACTCTAAGGATTCCAATTCAATCCATTCCTTGACTTCAAGGAGAACTATGTTCATATGACTCTTAACTCTAAGGTTGTTGTTATAATGTCAATCTCAAGACTCTTCTAGTGTTATGTACACTACTTGTTCTTGTTCTCGTTCTTTGATGCCACACGTGTTGTCTAAATATTCTAGACTTGTCAATGCCACACATGTTATCTATGTACATGTCCAATGTCATAATAGCTCTTTAAGTACACTAAGTTCTTATTTCTCATGCATTTGAACTCACAAATTGCAATATAAACTCATATTTACCCTACTATGCATTATGCTCAACATATAAAAGAATGCTCAAATATGACGCTTAGACATAAAGAGAATTCCGGTGTCCTTGGAATGCACCACCCACCTCTAAATATTATGGATGGGTTGTCCGACAAGTTTCGTGCCCACCCGACGCCTATTTTGCAATCTGCGCAGTTATCAGAGCCTACATTAGGCCTATTTACATAGTAGCTCCTATGTAGGATTTTCGTTTCGACAAACGGAGTTATCCCACGCGTCGGGAATACCCCCAATTAGGTTTTCACAAGGTCAATTTGCCTTGGAAACACTCTAGGGCAAAAGCCCCAATTTTCCAAACCCTAACATTGTTCTATATCAAATCCTAGGTTTTGATCTCTTAACCAAGCAAAAGAGAGCTTGTTGATCCTCTAGGAACTCATTTAGGACCATTAAAACCATTTCTAGGGCATCTACTTGAAGCCCTAACGATCCACCATTAGAGCACATGAAGAAACTAGGGTTTTCATATGTTCTATGTGCACTAGGACGTTTCTACACTTGTAGAAACTCCTAAACTCGAAGATCTAAGGAGAAAACCCAAACCCTAGATCTACATTTGCATAAAACTCACCTTGGCCCAAAGCTATCCCAAGGTCCACCTTGTAGGAGAGCTCTAGTTCCACCAAAGCCACCAAATCCACCTTCTCCAAGCTTCTCCTTCTTCTCCTCCAAGCTCTAGGGTTAGGTTTCTAGAGAGAGAAAGGGAGAGATGAGTGAGAGAGAGTGTGGCTGTGAAAAGAAGAGAGGGAGGGGTGTTTGGGAGCTTATTGTGTTGCAACAATAGCAACTAGGCCCCTCAAATCTTTTTATTTCGAAGCAATCCAAAAGTTGTCGACATCCCATCTGCACGCACAAGACCCATCTCAGGTATAACCGGCGCAGAGGGCAAACCCGAGAGTCGCCTCGCCTTTTAAAGGATTTATACCAGGTACAAAATCGATTTGTACCCGCATGCACCCCAAAATTTTCTCAAACCCAAGAGCTCTCATCCTCTCGGTAAAGGTGGCTATACCGGTACAAAATCGTGCTTGTACTGGTATAAAACCGCCCAGACTTGATTTTTCGCGTCGTTTCGACTCTAGTTCGCGCCGAATAATGCCAAAACCTTCATAACTCTTTTAAACCCTCTTTTAACCCTTCCAAGATATTTGGAAAGGTAATTGGAACTTGTCCAATTATTCCGTTCGCGTACTTTAGCTAATTTGGTTAAAGTTCGATTTCTGTTTACCGAGTTTCTAAGATGTTACAATACTCATAAGTTTTCAGCCGTTCAGATAAAAAAATGAGTGGTTAGGATGAGAGTGGTTACGGTTAGGGTGATAGTGGACCCCCTAGGGTTGAGTGGGTGTGTCACGCCCCGGGGTTGTTTTTATAGTGTAAAATACAGCGAAATTTTTTTTTTGAAAACCTGACCCCAAGGCATGTCAGATCCGCCACAAATACAGGAAGTCCACTGTACACACGGACAGAGCTTTTCCTGTATTTGTACGGCGTCGCACAAATACAGAGTGTAATAAACAATACATCCAGGAGACAACCACAACGAGATGAATATACAACATTCAATAGTTATATCTATTCATTCAACCATTCACCACAGATTCATAGTTAGATATACAAGAGCTGATAGAATCATAAGAAAACCTTTTGAAACGTGTTTCCCACTCGGAAATCTTTTTTTTTTAAAACGCTACCACGAGGGGTAGAAAACCATTTTTCTTTTTCTGAAATTCCAAATTACTTTATTACATTCAAAGTAGTCCTGTTCAAATATCCAGAAGTACTAATATAAAACTGAACCATATAACGTCTAAGTCGTGCAAGGAAAAGGTAAAGGAATAACTGATAAAGGGACGGAGCTATATCGCACGCTAGACACGCTCCTCACCAACTGTCCCACTAGGACCTGCAACGTCACCTGTAAAGGAAGCGGAGGGTGAGAACATGTAAACATGTCTCCCCTCCCAGTGGGTACCCCAAACTGACGTGGGCGAGAGGTACTCACTAGTCACGGAGATAAACAAAATAAAGCTGATAGTAGTACAGTAGCAACTATAACTGAGTAAAGAGATAAGCAGGTATATATAAACCAATAGCTACTGTAAATATGCGTCAAACAAAGACGATAAGCTCAAGAGTACCCAATCTGAAACAATGCTCTTTTCGTGTCTGTCTCCTGACTGCGAAAGAACATTAACTGGACCTAAGAAAAATCCACCAGGTTAGAATCTAACCCACAAGTAAGAAAAACTAAACCCATAACCTCACCAATAATCCCACGATGATCAGTTTTCCAAAACTGACTACCGTAACCTACCGAAAGTCCCGAGAATCGTACCGGAATCCGTCGGACCCACGAACTATCCCGAACGCACCGACTCGTACTCACGAGTCCTCCGCCGCCACTAAACACTTATTTTAGTGTGACTTGGCAAAGAAACAAAACCTCACGTCGAAACAATTATCGTCGGATAATCGTTTCGATCCGGGTTCCCAAAAGAGCCAAATTAGACACCAGAACCCACCGTCGCTCACCCGTCGTTTCCGAACCATCGAAACAACGTGGGTGACCAGCCAGCAAGGCTCAGCGACGTCGCAAATAATCACAAAGTATCGTTGGAAGAATTCCGAACCGTAAACACGTTCCATCGGCGGATTTCGCCGCAAAACGCTCCGAAAATCACTTTTGATTTTCTGTAAAGACTTGGGGCATTGGATGATCAGTCCAGAGGTTACCCATAGCATGCACATGCTGTCAACAGCAGCCACGACAAGTACAATTGCATAAAAGCCCTCCCGAATACCCGAAATCACATTATTTTATGTGATTTCGGCGCTTTTATGGTCCGACTACTCAAACCAAGTCAATCACCAAGCGAGACACTTGATGATAGGTCTCAATGTGCCGAGGCCATGCTCACCTTCTGAGCACCGCCGACCACCGTGGAGAGCGCGGAGCGACACGAAAGTCTGCGAACAACGCACACAGCATGTAAAACATGCTTATATATCTCGCAAACCAGGGGCTTGCTGACCCTAAATGAGGTGACCACTGTGATCAGCATTGACCAAAGATCACCGTGCTCACCTCCAGAGGCATCTAATGTACCTCGTGTCTTCTAACAGCGCAAGGCAGATAGTAACCAAAAAGGTCCGTAAAGGACCGACAACGCCGAAACAAAGGATCGGGGCCTCTCCGACGTAAACCAAGGTGAGCACGGTGATCGCCGATGAGTCCCGATCATCGTGCTCCCTTCCGCTTGGGATCGGGGAGGCCCGAGTGACACAGTAACAAGAAACCACCCTTAATAGGCCCCACTCGGGCTCGCCGGAGCAAAGCCGCCCGCCGGCCTCCGGCGGCACAGAGCGGCGCGGCGCGGCGCGTGGATGGGTGCGGGGGAGGGAATGTGGTGCTCACCTCGGATGGCGGCGAAGCGGCGGCGACGGCGGCGGTGCAAACCGAGCCCGCACGGCTCGGCTCATGCTCCACGCCGTCGCGGCCATGGCGGCGGCCGCACAGTCCGGGCGCGGCGGCCCGTACGCGGGAGGCCGAGGAGGTGGGCTAAGGCGGCGCGGCGCGGGGCACAGGTCGTACCCGACCTCAACCCGAGCGGGTCCGGGGCCGCGGCACGCCGAGGCGGCGGCGGTGGTCTCGGGGGTGGTGGCAGTCGACGGAGATGAACGCCGGGGTCGAACTTGCTGTCAGAGGTGGAGTCCGAGGAGGAAAGATGAACTCGGGTGGTCCACGGCAAGGAAGAAGTGGTGGTTAGGTGGAGTTGATGGTGGAGGAGAGGCCGAGTACAAAGATCTCGGCGGCCGGAGCACTTGCCGGCGGCCAGGGTGCGCACGGCGAGGGCATAGGCCAGCAGGACTCGGCTAGGGTTAGGTCAGAAAATGGGAAGACCAAAATCTAGGGTTTCCTCATGAAACCCTAGTGCAACCTCGATATAAATATATGCACATCTTGCAAAAAGATCCTCCAATACTGATTAATTGCTATTCAGTCCATCGTAGTGCGAGTGTCTTACACGTACGCACCTCCATGCCTAATTTCGGGCCATTCGACACATAAAATATTAGGTTTCACCGCGATATACCCACTTTGGCAAATTGACCCCTCTCGCACATTTTGCGATTCTCGAAGATCCGTCCGTTTGATTTCCGACGGATTGCACCAGCCGTTCAAGACGATCGGGGCATCGAAACTAGAATTTCGTTTCGTTCGATTTGATCTCCGATTTGCGAAGAAATGCATCCTCTTTAATTCCTCCATAAATCCATTTATTTATTAGTATATGCAAAACCGTTCAAACTCCTTTTTCTCGACAACCGTGCATCAGAATCCAATTCCGCCAATGCCATTGGATTCAGAATAGTCGAGCCGTTTGAATCGAGCTATTGAAGTCCTATGTTCGGAGTTCGGTACGCACCAGGACCCTTCTCTACTCCGCGATTCGCCGAAAATCTGAAGTTACTATTCACTTAAGTCAGAAGTCCGGTTCGCATAACTTTTCCGTTTTAGCTCATTTTCACCTGAAATTTGACAAGTGCTTTTGTAATTAAATTACACACAATAACATCATCAACAAAAGGGTTTATTTCTTATTATTAAAAATGTCGGTTATTACAGGGTGGTTGGTTGAATAGCATAATCTAACGGGTGAAATTAATTAAAGGGTAGATCTAATAGCAAAAAACTTATAAGTATAAGAGGCTCTATACTCATAAAAGTATATAGAAATTTATTCATATGATTTATATCAACTTTGCAGTATATATATATATATATATATATATATATATATATATATATATATATATATATATATATATATATATATATATATATATATATATATATATATATATATATATATATATATAGTAGGGCTACTATACTCATATGAGTATTGGACCCTTACTACTCATAAGTTGTTTTTTATCATGGGGCTTCCGAATCGACGATCCACTCCGTTAAATATGATCTAGAGTATTTAAAACTTCTAGAAAATAAATTTCATAATTTTTCGATATCATTTACCTTACGATCAAAAAATCACAAAATTGACAATTTTTAACGGCCGGTATGAGATACTTACTAGTTTAACGGTGTAAAAGAATTGAAATATGTTGAATTTTTGATAGAAAATTCTATTCACTACCTAGATAAAGATTAATAACTCCGATCTTAAATTGAAGGATCCGATCATCTATTTTTAGGACGTGGTTCGATTTCGGCCGTTCATTTTATACCCTTTTGATGGACTTTATTATGATTTCGAAAAATTACGAAATTTATTTTAGAAGTTTTAAATACTCTAGATCATATTTAACTGGATCGTCGATCTAAGCCCCATGATCAAAATTAAGCTATACAGGCCATAAGTTACACACGGGTTCCACGCATTCATTAGTTGTAAAAGAAAAGGTATACGTTTCCTATAAACGAGATAGGAGGGACACGTGGCGATATAGGAGGGACACGTGGCCAGCAATTACTGGGTGTTTAGCGGGGATGGGTAGGGGTGGAAACGAGCCGAGCTCGAGCGAGCTTACCTCGGCTCAAATTCGGCTTGAAATTAATTTCGAGCCTAAATTTAAGCTCAAGCTTGATTGAAATTAATTGAGCGAAATGAGCGAGCGTAATTTCGAGTCGAGCGAGCTCGAGCCCTAAACGAGCCGCTTGAAATTCTGAACATCATACGATCAATAGTTTAATTTATATAGAACATTATCTATAATTTGATACAAAAACATGTCTAATAGTTCAAAGTACAAAATAATTATATAAAATATAGTGTTATAATATAAAAAAACAATAATTTATGAGTTGAATATCTAATCTTTTCAACCTCACATGTTTTTTCTTTCGCCTTCAATCTTCATATTATTCATTTTTATTTATACAAAAAAATAAATAATTTATATAGATAAATATTGGATTAAACTATCCAATCATATATAAATAAAATTAAAATTTTATATGAATAATAATATTTTACTTTAAAAATATTCTCGTATATTTTCTCATAGAATTAATAACAAGGTAGCCCAATGGCATGTATACGTCACATTCTTAGAACTTAGAAGGCTTCCGCTTGGCCACTTAGGATGAGAGATGAAAAAAGAAGAGGGAAACATATTGAAAACTTAGAGCTCTATGAAAGAAAGAAAGAAAGGAAAATGTATAAATTTAGTTAAATTTTGCTCTTTTATTTGTCTATTCGGTTTGTTTTTATGGGCCAACAACATTGGTCCAATTTTAACTAAATTGATTATTCATTCAGCCTATATATAATTAAAATATATTATATTTATGTATTTTTTAATATATATATATATAAATTTTGACCCTTTGATTAAGAATTGTATGGTTAGGATGATTATCCACCCTAGGATTAAATAATATCTCTAGGATTGAGTGGTCCCTACAAGATAATAATAGTATTAATTCAAAGAAATGGTTAAATGGGTTGATCTAAGAATTAAAAAATCGAAACCACCTGATCCTCTATACTTTTGATAGTATAGTAGCTCTACTATATATATATATATATATATATATATATATATATATATATATATATATATATATATATATATATATATATATATATATATATATATATATATATATAGTATTACTATACTATTATGAGTATAGAGCCCCTACTACTCATAAGTTGTTTTCGATGTTGGGATTTTCGAATCGGCGATCTACACCGTTAAACATGATCTAGAGTATTTGAAACTTTTAGAAAATAAATTTCATAATTTTTCGAAATCATTATAAGGTCCATCAAGCGGGTATAAAATGAACGGTCAAAATCGAACGACATCCTAAAAAGGGATGATCGGATCCTTCAATTCAAGATCGGAGTTATTGATCTTTATCTATGTAGTGAATAGAATTTTCTATCAAAAATTCAATAAATTTCGATTCTTTTACACCGTTGAACTAGAAAGTATTCCATACCGCCATTAAAAATTGTCAATTTTGTGAGCTTTTGATCGTAGGGTAAATGATATCGAAAAATTATAAAATTTTATTTCTAGAAGTTTTAAATGCTCTAGATAACGTTTAACGGTGTGGATCATCGATTCGAAGCCCTATCATCGAACAACTTATGAGTACGAGGCGATCGTATCATATATAAGATAAGAAATTTCATATATATATATATATATATATTCGAGCTTTTCGAGCTTTTCGAGCCTAATTCAACGAGCGAGTAATACTCAAGCTCGGCTTGAAATGAATTTCGAGCCTTTTTTTTGTTCAAGCTCGGCTCATTTAATTTCGAGTAATTAATGAGCCAAATATCGAGTCGAACGCGAGTCGAACGCGAGCCGGCTCGCTCGTTTGCCAGCCCTAGGGATGGGGCTCGAAGAGTGAGGTCACACACTACCTTGGACGCTACCTTCTCACTAACGTTTCTTTCCGTGTAACGGTTACATATCACGAGTCCCATGTTTGGCTCTGCATCTCAAATTGTTGCGTGAACCATGTGCACCACGTCATGCGTAGACCAACTATAGGTTTTTTTTTTTCTATTTAGCCCTCACGAAGCTTTTATTTACAAAAACGCATGCTTTGAATAAAGCATATATTTTAATTATAATTAAAATTATTTTAATTTTTATCTGGTTATGAATAATCATCTATATTTTAAAACATTTTATATTTGTCACCGATATGTTGAATTGCTCACGAGTTTCGCACCTCTTGAGTAGATGCACAAAGTGCCATGACACTTTTATTACAGTAACGCTTACTTAATGTAAGACCCCGGGTAATCCTGTATATTATGAGATATAATATGGCTAAATTTTTAACTGGGTTTAAGTATTTTGAGCCGATGGTTTAGGCCCAAAGAGTTATTATTGCTAGCGGGTCGAGTTATTGCAATTTGGTATCAGAGCCAGATACCACGAAGTGTCGTAGTTATGTGTTATGTAGAGCAAAGTGCTTAAACCAACGAATTTGGTGGGAACCACCTCTTGAATCCATATGAGCCACCGCTGAGATCTCACATCGCTTGATAATTTTGGTTTGGACCCGATGAGAACGTCAGGGTCTAAATATGGGGGAGTTTGTAACGCTCCAATAATACTATATCGGATAGAATACTGATTCCGATCAGTTTATAATTGTGACGTCCCAACTTTCCAGGGGATCACCTATCCTAGAACTATTCCCGTCCTATCACGCTTAACTCTCTTAACCGTTTGGGCCTAGCCACCACCCAAAATGTTTCTGGATTAATGTCTGGGTTAAGAGTTCTAACCCTATTATATCTCGTATATAGGACTATTTGGGGTCTCACAATCTCCCTCCTTTTAAGTCCTGACGTTCTTATCAGACTCAGACTCAGGCTCACAAGTATCAGGCGATATGATACTCGTCTTGCTAGCCTTGTCATTCCGACACTCGCTCAGCCGAAACTCATCTCACACTTCCGGCTGTTAATTGGCTCTGAAACCAACTGTGACACCCAAACTTCTCACACTTTCGGCTGTTATATATATTTCAGTTTTAGCAGCTCTATACTTCTGGTTGTAACTATGATTTGATTACAGGTACAGCTCTCACTTCATATACATGAAAAATTTCTATGTATACGATTTACCTATTAGCGTGCTTTAAAAACGTAATAATTTAGTGCGTGATAGATTAAACGCATATCAAAATAATTTTGAACTTGAATAATTTGAATCCGAATATGAAGAAGAATAATACATCTAAAAAAAAAAACACTTCTAAGTTAAGAATTAAATCTAAATCTAAATACGAGGTGAAGAGCGAAATTCCAACTCAAATTCAATATTTTTTTAATTTAAAATTGGATCTGAGTTGATAATGGCCGTATTCTGCTGCGTGGTGTGGCCCACGAGCATATTGTACCATGCAGCTTTTTGAGAAAGCTCCGCAGCACCTCATTTTTTTTTGTGGGCGCATGCTCGAATACAGGCGCGACCGCGCGGCCAAACATCCAAAATGTTCGAATCGCATTCACTTATGCATCATGGAGACTTCTTTAAATATCGCGTGTCCATGTCGGTCACGTCATGGATGCCTGGATCCATTGCACATCCCACTAAAAAATTATATAATATTTTATTTTATTTTATTATGCATATATATATATATATATATATATATATATATATATATATATATATATATATATATATAGAGAGAGAGAGAGAGAGAGAGGAGTTATATTGGATGGATAGATGTTTGAGATGATTGGTAGGTGGTGGTAGGTGGTGGTAGGTAGAATAGTGTTTGATCCAAGGGTATATTAGTAATTAGGATGTAGATCCAATGGCAAAACTTAGAAGCACCAAGAGCTTGGTGCTTCTAAAAGTATTCTAGCTCTACTCTATATATATATATATATATAAAAGATTAAATATTTTGACTTTTTAATGAATGTATATACATATTTTTGGGAAAACTTCAAATACTCCTCTTATTGTTTTATTTTTTCTCATCTTAGTATTCTGTGGTTTAAAGTATATCAAGTTAATATCCTATGATTTTGCACTTTTTCACTTTAGTACCCTGTGATTTCAAGTGTTTCAAGTTAATACCTGTGGTTTCGCATTTTCTCACTTTATTACCTGTGGTTTCGCAATTTTTCACTTTAGTATTCTCAGTGGTTAAAAAACCATATGGTATTAATTTGATATAAAAATAAAATCACAAGGTACTGACTTGATATATTTTAAACCACATGATACTAAAGTGAGAAAGTGTAAACCACAGATATTTTTTGAATTTTTTTCTATATTTTTTGGACAACGTAAATTATTTATGGTGAAAAAGTTTCTCAAAAATATATAATTTTTGAATGAAAATTTCATTTACTTTGACTGAAAATCTTATTCATCTTGTTTTTTTTTTTTTTTTTTTTTTTCTCAAAACTGTCGAGTCGTGTCGTATCTCGTATCACGTGTTCGTTCGCGGGATATTAATGTTTCGAATAGTTTTTTTTTTTTTTTCGACAACAAACCAGGCGTTAATTAATTCAAAATTACTCCTTTTACTTAGCACCGATATTTGCTATTAAAATGAGCTTTGTTCTGAAATGCTAAATGATTCGTAGTGTCAAATAGTAAGCTTTAATTCACACCTTTTGGTCCATATAATTAATGGGTTCAAAAACATGCTTACATTGTATTTATTCAGGTCATTTTTGGTCAGTAAATTTAATGTAGAAATATGCTAATTTGATATATTTCGGGAGTATTAAATTCACTTTTATTAAATAGGGGTCAAAATAAAATATTTGTAAAGAATTAGTTGTCACTGGTACAATTACCGAAGAATAATTTATTAGTAGTTCATCGAATTGTTCACAGGTTTCATATAGAGTTTTTTTATAAAATAATTCTATACAATTTTATAATTGGCAAAATAATTTCACAAATTTTTTTGTAAAACTAACACTCCTTTTGCCATGCGGACGCCACGTCTAATTTCTCTCACAAAGACAAATGTAGTCGTTTAATGCTTTGGGATTCGTGATAAAGGAAGTGAACCATTCATCATCTTTAATGCAAAACCCTACCGTTTTTTTTTTTTAAGGCCTTATTTTTAATTTCATCCGTTCCAATTTTCTTTCTTATACTCTTGAGAAGGCGATGAATAGTATACCGCCTTCTCGAGGGTACAGGAAAGAAAATTGGAAAGAGAATTTGCACTAAAGGCGATAAATGATTTACTGTCTTTAGAAGGCGGTGAACCATTCACCGCCTTCTAAAAAAATATACAAAGACGGTGAACGATTCACCGTCTTTGTGAGGAATGACTGATGTGGCGTCCGCGTGGCGAAAGAATGGTTAGTTTTACAAATAAAATTTTTAAAAGAGTTATTTTGCCAAATACGAAATTTTATAGGGTCATTTTTAAAAAAAGCCCGGTTTTGTACCTCTAAAGTATTAATTAATAATACATAATTAAATATGTCAAAATAGAAAAAAAATTATAAATATCTAATTTTTTTCTTTTTAACATTCAAAAATCTATATTTTATCCCTCAACATTTTAAAATTTTGCATTTAGCCCCTTCACCGGGGTTCTATTATTATTCCCTCTATTTTATATAATTTATACCGAAAATACTCTTCAAAATTACAAAAATATAATAATTTTTTTTATAGAAAAAATATGAATAATTTAATCATTTTGTCCTCTCTATTGAGACCGTAAGAAGTAAAAGGTAGATTTTTAAAAGTTAGGATGTAAAAAAGTCAAAATCAAGATATTTATAAAATAATTTTCTATATTTTTAGCTTAAAAAAATCTAAATTTACTATCATTTAAATATAAATAGCTGTTTAAAATTTAATCCTTTTCATTTTTGTCGTTTATTGAACTACTCACGACTCACGATATATATATATATATATATATATATATATATATATATATATATAAAATTTAATACTTTTAATAATCACTAAAATGTGCTATATTTAGTTTTATTGGATTATAGATGTATTATATGTACGTGTGGTATATAATAGTGTTTGAGATTTATGATGGTAGGTGGTGGAGGTGAAATAACGTTTGATCCAAGTGACTATTAATAATCAAAGAAAGAGATCCAATTCGCTAAAAACCTAATAAAGACACGGGAGAATACTTTCAAAAGTATTCTACCAATTATATATATATATATATATATATATATATATATATATATATATATATATATATATATATATATATATATATATATATATATGCGCAAAGTGGGGTCACTTTTTAATTACAAAAACACTTGCTTAGAATAAAGCATGTATTTTATTTATAATTAGAATTGAACGTATTAGAATTATCTTAATTTTTATTAGTTTATGAATAATCATCCAACATTTAGAAATTTTATATTTGTCACCGATTTAGTGAACTGCTCATGAGTTTCGCACCTCTTAAGAGAATATGCTAAATGCTATCACACTTTTCTTCCAGTAACACTTACTTATATTTATTAGCGAGCTTCTACGCTTAAAAAGACGTTCTCGCCATTGTAAGTTTTTAAATTTCTCAATTTATAGATGTGAGGTTAGATAATGTGGGTCCCCTTGGGTTAAGTGAGTGGTTGGTTAATAAGATAATCTACGGATGAAAATGATCAAAATCGTAGATCTAAAAAAATTTATTAAAGACTAATCGCTGCAGATTTCTTACAAGACCATAAATGGACTCTATTAGGGTGTATCGAGTTTGCAGTATATATATGCAGTATTGTTCATAAACTTAATAAATTCTACATCTGTCGATAATTCATTGAACAATTCAAGAATTTCACGCAGCTCAGGTGCTAATTGGGTGAGGTTAAATGTATCAGAATCACCTAAACTTTTACTTATTTACAAAAATTTATTTAACTTTAAAATTTTATATTTATTATCGTGGTCTATCAAAGACGTGCTTGATTCTTTAGAAAAGCATAATAAATAATTAATCATAAAACATATTCTCTTTTTCTTTTTTCCTTTTTTTTTTGAGAGATAGATAAAGACGCTAAACCGCTTGCTTATTTCGTTAAGAATAAACTTAGTTATTAATGTGAATCAACTAGAATTCGAACTTGATCTGATACCAACCACCAAGTCTTTCGCTACTTACTCTGACGGTCAGATCGTGAAAACATATATATTCTTTTCCAGTTATCAGAAAAGTTTAAAATATTTTTTCTAGGTATTAAATAGATAAAAATTTATTTTTCGCTCAGAAAATTAGTTTACCGAAAATTTTTTGAGAAATCAAATGCAAAAAATGTTTCATAGAAAATTTCTTTTCTAATTTACCATCCCTTAGGTTCCAATAAAAACTAGTTTTTTAGAAAAAAAATAAAATTTCAGATCTTATAATAATTAATATTTTATTTTGGAAAAAAATAAAAATACTAGTTTTCCCAAAATCAGAAAAAAAAAATTAAATAAGCTAATTTTTTTAAAAAGTAAATTTTTAATTAATTTTTTTGAAAAAGCTAAGAAATTAATTAAGTTACGCATTCATTGGTTGTAAAAGAAAAAGTATACGTGAACTCTTTTTTTTTATTTAAACGAGGTGGGAGGGACACGTGGCGAGTAATTAGTGGGTGTTTAGCGGGGATGGGGCTCGAAGAGTGAGGTCAACACACTACCTTGGACGCGACCTTTTCCACATTATAACGTTTCTTCCGTGTAACGGTTACATATCACGAGTCCCGTGTTTGACTAACAGCATTCCAAATTGTTGCATGGACCATGTGCACCACGTCATGTGTAGATCAATTATAGTGGTTTTTTTTTTTTTTATATATATTTTGCATTTAGCCCTCACAAAGTTTTTTTTTTATAAATATAAATTGGTCATGACAAATTTATATTTACAAAAATAACCCTATATTTCTACAAAAATGTCTAAATAATGCTTTTAAACTGAATAGGATGATTCAACCATCGTGTTAAAACATATAATTAAAAAACATATTGTAATTTTTTTTAATTTTTTATATTCCTAAAATAAATGAGGGACTAAAATGTGAATATGATCAGCACGGCGATTGAATTATTTTGTTCGACTTAAAAAATATCAAAATGGCATAAAAAAAAAAAAAATTTGGTAAAGTAATGGAAATAATAGTTAAATAAATTACCTTAAATAATGAGTGCACTACTCATGTGGTGGACCCGGTCCATTAGTTTATGTCACGCACAACAATGATATGTAATGGTTACAGCGAATCGTACCGTATTAATTTTAATTTTAAAATTTTTAATATTTTTTTAATCTCTCCCGTACTAGGATTTTGAGATTCTTTTAAATTTTTTTTTTTTTTTTTTTTAACTTTACTGGGCTCAGGGGATGTACTATTTTATTATTTTTTATATTTATTAAATTACTAAAATACCCTTAGACTTTTGAATACAGGATTAGTTGGGGCAACACCTATGCATAGAACCACGCGTAGCATACATAATATACAATTTTTTTATTATTATATTTTTTAATGCACATGTTTATATATTAGTTCGAAAAAAAGTGTTTTATATTAGTGGGGTAAATTGCATTGTTAGTCCATAAATTTTAGTTAATTTTATTTTGCTCCTCAAACTTTACTAAAATGTAAAGATTCTTCTGGTCATCACATATTCAATATTTTATAAAGTCGCAAGTCGAATCGGCCGAATGGACCGGCTCGATCGTGACCCGGTTAATAAAGCAGTTCGATTCGATCCTTTGAATCAGATAAGTTTAAAAACTCATTTTGAACCGTTCGATTCAGCAGTTCAACCAGCGAACTGGTTAACCAGTCCAATTCTGAGCAAATCGGCTGGATTTTCTTTTTTATTTTTTTATTTCTTGTTCATCAATGTAATTTTTAATTTTATTTACTATTAGTTTTTTCTAATTTTATTTTTAATTACAAAAATAAAATTTAAAAATTTATATCTAATTAATTTGGTCCAAAAATTAATATTTTATAATTTAGTATGATATTAGAATAATAATATATATTTATGATAAAATTAAAAAATAGTTATATATTTATGATATTATGCTGATGTTACTGGGTTTAACCCGTGATTACTGATTGAATCAATGATCGTTAACCTGATAATATTTTAGATATTATTTTTAAAACATTGCTCGTATTATGATCTTATAGAAAAACTTGTAGTAGAAGATGAAAGTTTATCCCAATATACATTTTGATAATAAAAATCCTACCCTTTTAATAATATTTTAATTTAGTCCCTAAATTTTAACTTGGAACTTATTTTTATTTTGTTTGTATTTCATAAATTTATTCATTTATCATCCATCTCCTTGTTTTAATTCAGAGATTTAATTGTAATTTAATGAGTACGAAAAAAAAAATAGTATAAATATATAATATATAGATGTACGAATATATTGGAGGCTCGTTTGGTTCGCTTTCTTTCATACGGAATTGAAATCGAAATCGATTTAACTGTTTGTAGATGTTTGGTACATGAGAGTCCTATTCCGATTTCGATTCCGATTCTCGAGAGAAATGAGAATTCCTCAATCACGTCTTTTTTCCAACTGACTAAAAGGCCGGATTGGAAAATGAATCCGGACGAAATGAATATTTTTAACTTTTTTAATTAAAATATAAATTTAAATTTAGAAATTAAATATATAATTTTAAATTTTAATTTGAACTTAAATTAAAAATTAAAATTAAATCAAGTATTTCGAATCTAACTTATGAATTTGAATTTAAATTAAATTTTATTCAAATTTTATTTAAAACTTAAATTAGATTTAGAGAGTCAAATTAAAATTTAAATTGAAATTTTAAGTTTGAATTTGAATAAATCAAACTTTATTTTTATATTTTGAATTATTCACTCAACTTCAAAGTATAATTTTTTTAAAAAAAAAATAAAATTAAAAATTTGATATTATTTCAAAATTTTGATGTAAATTTTTGATGTAAAGCTTTAATATTTAATTTTCAGTTTGCATTTAAATTAATATATTATAAAGATAAAGTTAGTATATTAATTTGATTATTTTTTTTTATCTTTATCTGAATCAAACACCGACAAAGAGAATGATTTATTCCGTAGGCGCACGTCTCATCTCCCCTCAAGGCCTCAACCCTATTATTTAAAATAATATAATAGTTAAATGAAGGGTTAATTTCATACTGCTCCGTGTAAACATATCGAATAGTAAATATATTAGTGCGAAGTTCAACTTATAATATTTAGGAGCAATTGCTTATATACCCCCGAAAAGTTTTCAACTTTCCGATTTACCCCTCTTAGAAGGTTAATATTGAAAATATCTTTTCTACGTTCCAATCTATTTCTAATATACCCCTAGAATTAAAATCTGTTAATTAACTATGTTATCTCTGTAAAATTACTATTTTGCCCTTTCAAATATACTCTTCCACCATCACTGACTTTATTATTTGCCCTTAAGTCAAGGACACAAAAAATATTTTGACTTTTGGTCTTTTCCAATATAGTCCTTTACTGTCACTAACATTTCTTATTTGCCCTTAGTTAAGGGCAAAATTGATATTTTAATTTTTTTTAACTGTGGTAGATATTTAACTCACGTTTAACCTAAGTTAACTTAACAGGAGATAACTGCGGAGGTATTTTGCAATGACGGTAGAACATATGAGGGATATTTTAGAAAGAAAAAAAAAATGGGTAAATCAGATATTTTCAGACGTGTGAGGGGTATATAGGCAATTATCCCTAATATTTTTCTTTGTAAAAGTTCAGTAATATTCATATTTGCCACTTTGGTTGATCTATTACCATTAGAGTACTTTTTTTTAAACAGAAGATAAATAAAATGATATTTTTTTCCATCAAAAATAGGTCTCTCTAAAATCCTCAACGGGTAGAATCATGTAGAAATATACTTCCAAAAATTTTCAATGGTTATTTTCTTCCTTTTTAATTAGGGGTTAAAAGATAATATAAGAGGGGTAAAAAGATTAATTTATCACATTAGCTAATTAGAATAAAAATTAGTCTTACACCACTCCTTTATTCTAACTATGCAATGTCTTAATTTAGTTGTAATAGTAAGGATTGTCATGTCCTTTGCAGCAATTTCATTCCACCAGAGTGGTACTTTTAGGTGGAAGTCATCTTTTGATAGCCAAACCCTTTCAGACCTGAACCTTCTTGACACAAGTCGGAGCCCCGTGGAAAAGGAGGATTGGTATGTGGTCAGAGGTGATTCTGGGAAGATCTTTAATCTTGCGGTGTGCAAAAGTTTGGTCTCATTTAGTGGGAACGAGAAACTTGTCAAGCTTTGCCAGGGTGGGTCTGTGTTGCATGTTTGACAAATGGAAAGTTTGATTCATCAGAGGTAAATAAATTACTTCTAAAGTGTTGATGGGGTCCAAGAATAAGATCATTGCTTTTTTGCTCCAAGGATTCCCCTTTCGTTTCGACTGAATTTTGGTAAAGTTAAAGTGGGCAAACAATCCAGTTGTTGTAGCAAGAGTGTTTGAGAGAGAGTAATTCCGAGCAGAAGTCTTCCTTTCCGTCCCAAGTAGGAGGGTCGTAAACGTTAGTGAGGTAGAATACTTTCCCACTTGCGAGGTGGGTGAGGAGCAAAGTAAGAGAGTGATTTCTTGTGATAACCTCGTTGCAAGAGAAGCTTTTTGAGCGCCAGCAAGTAATTAAACCCCCAGAAGCTCCCGAAGCCGAAATGACGTGGCATTTGTCATAATTTGAGCCGTAGCATGAGCGAAGAAAGGAACAAGACACGGAATTCACTTTAGATTCTTAAAGACAAACAACAGCTTGGTGGAGCTTAGACACAACCGACTTAACCAGACATCTTTTATAGGGCGTTGAGACCTCATACATTCCAATTGAAAATGCTAAATATATTAAAAAGGACAACACACTAAGAGACCCAAGGATCATTGTGGAGAGCCCACATTGGTGGGGGCGTGAGAAAGCTGTCAACGGGTTCCATATAGCAGCTTACTTGGTCCACAACAGCTGGAGGGTCTGCTCTGCAAAATCCAAAGGCCCGGGAAATGAGTAGACCCAGGTCCGAGTCCACAAGGCCCACGAGGTTCGCCGAACCAGGTAAGCCATGTCTCGAGAGGTAGGTTAGGTCGAATCCGAGCCTAGTTAGGCCCGATCGGGCAGATGAATGGAGAGGAGCCACTTCTGTCCAATGTGGTCCAATCTAAAGAAAATGAAGCCTTTTTCCAACGGAGAGCCAGAAAATGTGGGGCCCAAGCCTGAGGAAAAGCTGCCACAATTAATGGTCCAGCTTTTCTCCGTAGTCTCGAGAATCTCACATCTTTCTTCTATGCATCCAACTTTGGGCCTCGAATCTAAGCATTTGGCTGTGTGGGTCCCACTCGGGGAAATGATCAACGCGGGGATAGAGGTGGGGATATTCGAGCGGATCCTAACAGAATCGAGGCACTCTGAGAGACTCGTACATATCCCACCATTTGAGGCAGGTTTCACGAAAGAGGAACGTCCAAGTGGATGGAAATTTGAAACGGTTGACTAGTCAGCCCTAACGTCGTAGTCGGGAGAAGCGTTGGCAACTAGTGCCGGGTCCGACGCAAAGGGGCCGACGGGAGGGAGGTCTCGAGTTTTGTCTTTCTCGACAGGAAGGGGGCCGGGGGTGAAAGGGGGCCCTATTACGAGGGTCAGCCAATGGGAGGGAGATCTCGCTTTCTGTCTCGAATTTCGGAGGAGTTCCAAGAGTTTGCTGAATTGGAGGAGGAATCGTCCGTGGAACGCTCCCTCCCCAGCCTTACCAGTAGTGCGGCGATCGACATCGAGGGTCCTCTCATTTGGGTCGTGGCGGTTCGATCTCTCGTTGTGAGGCGGAGGAGGATTATCGCGGCCATCGATATCCATTTGATCCCACCTTTTGAGTTGGATTAGGACCGAAATCAAAATATCGCCGAAGGAGATCTCCAGATTCTCATGAATGTCTGAAAGATGGTTTATAACGATGTGACACCGGTAGCCAGAGAGGTCGACCATTTGTGAAGTGAAGTCGTTCGCTCTGAGGAACCTGCCGAAATCGCCAACTAAGGCGTCTATTGTGCGAGATGATCAGAATTCATAGGGGAGACTCACCAACTGTATCCAAACTCTGTAGGGAATCGAAGAGCATCGGGTCCCATTGTAGGGGGCCCAAGCGAAGCATCTTAATCTGATTTCCCCTAGGAAGATGAGTTCTCTATGGATAAGGTAGTCTCTTTGAACCCATTATGGTAGGAAAACGACAAAATCTCTTTCACTATAGCAAGCTACAAGAAAGTCGCTTGGATAACCGCCAAAACGACTCGCTAGCCTGTTAGTAATTGTTTCCTGAGAGAAGTGATCGAGGTTCGCTGAAGGGACCACGTCAATAATGATCGCATTGCGTCGGCGATTTTGTTTTGCAAAGAAGTCTTCAGAAAGGGAAATGAAGGCGCTCAAGTAGGCCGGTCAAGCGCGCATGGCTCTGCAAACACTCATTGACAAATAATTCATGCAGGACCGAGCTCTGTGCTCTATTTTGAAGCACCTTGCATACCGTAAAGAGTCACGACAGTGAGAAGCTCGGTGATCTCTTACGAGACACCTGAAGCACCGGTCGATGAAGGCGTGTTTGACGAATTTGGCGGACGTGGAGGAAGTGGGTCTCTAGGAAATGTGAGGTAGAGTATATGGAGTAGGTGTTAGAATAGCGTCCCTGTATGTCTTTTTAAGGGAAGAGGTAGCAAAACTCTTCCTCTTGTAATGCACTTCGGTCCAAGGCTTGTGTTCAGTATGATGCTTCGTTTCGTTTCATGACTTGGGAGCAGCACATGAACCAATGGCTAGGGGGGGGGGGGCGGCTCATCGCAGACGAAGGCAACATGAGTTAATGCTAACCCTGCCGAATCTGCCCAAAGAAATTTCTTAGCGGAGCTATCATTGTTACTTGGGTGGCGCAGGTAGGTGGTCTCATTAACTTTGAGTATAAGTTTGCTGTTGAGGCTTTGGAACCTGAGCTCCAGGTTAGGATTCAACACTGAGGGTATCTTGAGGTGTCACTCCGAGTTCGATTCCCGCATTAAGGATCTGCTTGCGCCGGTCGACTGGGGTCCAAAGTCTCCGCCTCCTTCCCTCTTCTCATCAATTTCGTAAGAGGGGGCCTCATCGCAGACGAAGGCAACATGAGTTAATGCTAACCCTGCCGAATCTGTCCAAAGAAATTTCTTAGCGGAGCTATCATTGTTACTTGGGTGGCGCAGGTAGGTGGTCTCATTAACTTTGAGTCTAAGTTTGCTGTTGAGGCTTTGAAACCTGAGCTCCAGGTTAGGATTCAACACTGAGGGTATCTAGAAGTGTCACTCCGAGTTCGATTCCCACGTTAAGGATCTGCTTTGCATGATTATAGTAAGTGGGGTTTTTAGACGGACGTATTTGTGATGACAAAATTGGTATTTTACTTATCTGCTATTAAAAAATAAACAATTCTCTAAAGGTAACAAATCAGAGGACAATTATGAATATCACTGAACTTTTGCAAGAACCGGGAGAAGAAAGAAACGAAAGATAGAAAGAAAAGAAAAATAAGAATGTTTTGAACAGTTTTCAAAAAATTATGTTCAAATTTATAAAATTGATGAAAGGGGCATGATTTTTGCTAATAAAAATGCCAATGTATTTTTGACGAAAAACACTAAAGTGATATGATTATGTGTTGATCAGTTGATGTAACAACTATGGCAAATCTCATTAAATTAACAAAAAAATTGACAATATGGAATGTGAAAAGTGGAATTGTTTGGATTTTTCAAAAAGTATTTAGCAATAATTTTATCAACATAGTTTGATTTTTGTTTCTTAACAAGTCCACCATGAATAGTTTAGATAATGTATTTATTTAATGGGATGATTTAGGGAGAAAATTTATAGTCCATATCAATATAATTTCTGTTTTAGGCATCTAATTATATTATTCATGTATTAATTTGTATATTCTTCTTAAGTGAATAAAATAGAATATGCTGAATAAGATGCTGATGCATTCAAATAAAATTTATGCAAATAGTAATATGAGCGATCCAACACCACACAAAATAATTTCTGTATAAAAAACAAATCACGACAAAAAAAAAACCAAAATCACTCTTAGAGCCATTATTCTTACTCATAGAACCGAAAATTCTAAATTTTAGGTCAAGTTCTTTAAATTATTACAATCAAGTTTTAAGGACCGAATGTGTCACGCCCCGAGCTCCGCCAATTTGGTCGGATTCTGGCACGCCGACAGACCGCTGAACGGACAGAGCTTTCTCTGTATGTTCTAGGCGTCACAATCTATACAATGCAATACAAGAGGTACAAATAAGTTCCAACCAAGAACTGTATTCAACCACAGATTGTATAAATATCAAAAACATAAAATGCTAATTATGCTATTACAAGCATTTATCCCAGAGATCTTTACATTTTACAGAATGTCGGTGACGTGAAAGCGCGATGACATTATTGTAGTAGATGACGCGGTAATAATTAAAATTATTCATCAATATCATATAAACAAAATATTAATATACAGTTAATTAAATTATACAGCTATATTTGACTATAACCATCTAAAAAAATCAAAGATAATAATTAAAAGAATCAAAATTTAAATTTAAAAAAAATATGATTTAGGTCTCGTTTGACATCACATTTAATTTTTTATTTTCTTAATAAAAATTTTATATTAAAAGATATAAAAGTGCATAATTGATTGCTTATAATCAATTCATTCAAAGTATTTATTTGGAAACAAAAAAAAAAATAAAGACTTGAAAAATAAGAAATTTTTATTTTTAAAATTTTGTATTAAAAGAATTGTTATCTATTATTTGGTTTGATACATTAAAATTTAATCATATACGACAAGAAAAAAGGCCTTTCCATAAATTTGTCAAATTGTATAAAATTATTGTTTAGAAAAAACAAAAAAATGACAATCATGCCAAGTAAGGTAAGACTTCGTTTGGGATTACGAGAAAGATTGCGTTACGTGCGGTAAAAAAGTACGTTATAAAATATTATATTTGTTTTCATACATAATATTGTGTTCCGCATATCGCGATGAGTACACAACTCCCTTTTATCTAATAGTGTTAGATAGACCTCAATACTAAACTAAGCCTAAGTTTAAAAACAATAAAAAAAAGGATAAATTATATTTTTTATCCTCAAACCATGAGTATCACGACACTTTAGTCCTGAAACATTAATTTGTTGTTGTAATTTTCGGTTCAAACTTTTCTAAAGTGTTACAATTAAGCATCACAATCTAATTTAGTTGTCTAAATATGAACAAATTGCTAATATAGAAGTAACGTGAAAGTATTATGACGGATAATGCGACATTAATTAAGATACTATACCACTTTCACGAGTTGAGCTCGTGCTCGCGACTTTTTAGCCGTTGGATCGCTCAAGATCCGTAAGACACTAGTACGATAGACTAACGGCGTGTTTCATTAAGTTTTTCTACTAGTCTTTGTGATGTTCGCAATCTCATAGTTAAAAAGTCGCGATCACAAATACTCTAGCACTTTCGAAAGCACAGAAGCTCAACTTTCATTTCTACATCAATAATCAATAATTTGTCAATATTTGACCAACTAAATTTGATAATGAGATCTGATCAGAATAATTCAAAAAAATTCGAACGAGAAATTAGAATAAATTAAAATATAAAATCTAAAGTGCAAAAACAAAAAAGGAATTAATTAATTAATTAATTAGATGAGAAATAATTGGGGGAGCAACAGTGCAATGAATGCAACCCAGTCTCCGAAATCGCAGTATATCCCATCCAGGAGATATCCTCAAGATTTTCCTTCCTTTCTCACAGGGGCAAATCCGTCATTTAATAAATAAATGGTAAACAAAGGAAAAAAATATTTTTACCCCCAACCAATCCCCCAATCTATTACCATTTATTATTATTATTATTATTATTACCAGTAAAAAACTTTAAAAAACACCCTATTGTTTCACATTTTTTTATTTTAGTCTATATGATTTAAAGTCTATTAATTTAACTGCGGTTTTATTTTTATTTTGTTATTATTACTTCGCTATTTTTTGAGGTTTCTGGAGTTTTTTTTGTATATAATTTAATAAAATGTTAACCGAGTATCCGGTGAAAAGAAAAAAAATAAAGAAAAACTATAAATACCACCCTGTGATTTTACATTTTTTTAATTTTAATACCATGTGGTTTTATTTTTATTTTTATTTTTATTTTTATATTATGGATGCCATTAATTTTTTTCGTTAAATTAGTTGCAAAAGTTAAAATTGAAGAATACTAAAGTGAATATTCGGTAAATCTATGTGGGATATATATTTAATTTTTTTATATATAATTTAACGAAATATTAATAAAAAAATAATAATAAAATTACGTAACACTAACTTAATTGATATATATTCTAAATAATAAAATACAAAAGTGCGAAATCATCGAAATGATATTTAAATTTTATCCAAAAATAAAACACCAAAGGCTAAATTGATACCTTTTAAATTAGGTGGCAGTAAAGTAAAAAATTGCAAAACTACAGTGTGTTATTTAAAATTTTCCCTTTATTATTAATTAATTAATTAATTAATTAATATTCTTACTCCTGCTTACTGAGAGGCCTCCTCTCCATCGCTCTTACCATAAAAATACCATCGAAAGCGATTCTCCCGGTGTACCCTCCCTTCTCCTTCTTTCTTTCTCTCTCCTCCCCAAAATAGAGAGAGAGAGAGAGAGAGAGAGAGAGAGAGAGTGTGTGTGTAGTGGTGTGTGTAGTGGTGTGTGTGTGTGTGTGTGTGTGAGGGCCCCTGATAGAAATTTAAACCCCCTCCCATTTTTTCACAAACCCCGCCTCTTCTCCTTCCCCGCTCCCCTTCTCTCTCTCTCTCTCTCTCTAAAACCCTTCTTCTTCTTCTTCGTCGTCTTTGGTAAAACCCTAGTAGAGCTCGTTCTCGTTTTCGTGATCCAATGGCGACGGATCTCCCTGCGACGGGGACGGGGTGTGCATGGTGTGCAGGGCGAAGGCACCGGAGGGGGAGGCCCTGAGCTGCCGCACCTGCGCCACGCCCTGGCACGTGCCGTGCCTCTCCGCTCCGCCCCAGACCCACGCCGCCGCCGCCGATTGGCTCTGCCCCGACTGCTCCGGCCCCGCCGCCGCAGCCGCCGCCCCCGCCGGCGGCGCGGCCGCCGCCGGGCTGATCGCGTCGGTTCCGCGCGATCGAGGCCGACGCGTCGCTGACCGAGCAGGAGAAGGCGCGGCGGCGCCAAATCCTCATCGGCGGCGCCGCCGCCGCCGACGACGAAGAGGACGGCGACGACGACGACGACGACGGCGGCGGCGGCGACGACGATGGAGACGCGAGCAGGAAGATGAAGAGGAAGAAGACGAAGGGGAAGGGGGGAGCCGACGACGTGCTCGATCTCCTCGACGAGAAGTTCAACTGCTCCTTTTGCATGCAGTTGCCGGAGCGCCCTGTTACTGTGAGTATCGTCGTCATCGTCGTCTTCTATCTTCATCTCCTTCTTCATCTCCGTTCTTATGCTTACTCTATTACCGCCTCTCTTTGTGGTTTCCGCCACCTTTTCGATGTCTCCATGCTTAATTGTTGTTACCACCGCACGTTCTTAGTAGATCGGGTTTTACTAATTAGAGGTTTAATTAGATGTTTGGGGTTGCTCGTCTACTTCTCATCATCCTTTTTGGATTTATTATCTTTTTATTGGTTTGATATGTCTCTTTTTATATATATATATATCAATTATTTCCTCTTTATTTTTGCCATCTATTACTGGTATGGGTTCCCAGGATTTGTTTCTTGTGATCTATTCTCAGTTTGGTTACTGGAAACTTTATTGATTTCTCGCCCTGCTTTTCCACACTATCGCGAGTTGTGTTCTCTGTAAAATCCTTTTATAGTTAGAACAATCTTAATAAAAAGGTTAGATGCGTTGAAGATTAGAGAAAAAGAGACGGGCCTTTAAAACTTCGTATTGCGCATTCCATATCTTTTCTCAAACTTTTTTTTTTTTTTTTTGATTTTTTACTCTTATTGTTCTTTTGAATTATGTGGTGGGTTTTTAGTTCAATGAATGCCTTGTTGTGTTACTCTTTATGCTAATTTGGTTTTCATACTTAACTGCATTGAATGGCCAACTGGGCATCTTTTGTCACTAACCTCATGTGGTTGGGCATTGTTTGTCTTAATCATTTTGTTTACCTCCTTCAGTAAACATCCCCAAAGTTACTTTCACCTTTCTGTCTTCATCTTCACAGTTACAATTTGAAGCATTTATTATCTGCCCCATACTCTTTCCTCTTTCCTCTCCCCCCCCCTCCTGTGGTTGAATCTCATTAGTCTATGTGTTGGGATTTGAGAATCCTCCTTTTTATTTGTCAAATTTTCTTCTTTTTTCTTTCTTTCCTTTTAAATAGGAGATTATTGTAGGTTTTTTTTAACTCATTTCATTTCCCGTCTCTTTAAGATGAGCAAATACTGACAAAAACTTGCGTAATGAAAAATTTTATGTAATTTTATTTATGTGACTCGCATCCGCCAATGAGAAGGAAATATAATAGGAAGTAAAAACTTTTGTAATGAAAAATTTTATGTAAGAAGCTCGCATCCACCAAATAAAATCACATTACAATTAGAACAATGCGTGTCACAGCAATGTAACAATAACTTTTTCTGTCGGCGTTGAGAAACTCATTTCAGGCTTCCTGCTCCACTCAAAAGCATTTGGCTTATGCTTCTCAAGTAGGGAAGTTATTAGAAAATTCCAGCCAAATAGGTGATTAGTGGGGTTAACCAGAGCTCAGGTAGGCACTTAATCTTGTATAGATTGATTGTTTTAACTTGTTCACTTTGACTTCCATTGTTGTGCACTTTATGGCATATACAAACTAGGTATGCTTCAAGTTGTAATTATTTGTGCTTAGTTAAATTTTCATAATTTTGTTTCTTAAGTCAACTTATATATATGTGCATTAAATCAATTTAGTAATAGGCGTGTGGCAAACTTTATATAATTAGAATTTTCTTGTTACCTATATTAATGGCATATTGTAAAGTGGACTGATCATATGCTTTGTATGGAAATTCAATATATATATATTTTTTGGCTTACTGTTTCATCTTGGAGCGGCTATTTGACAACGGCAATTTTGGAAGCAAGTTCATATGGAAACTAACTGTAAACAAGTAGAATAATTTCCCTCTTTGATCTTGGAAAGGGAAGATGGTTGGCTAGTACTCCTCTATCATATATGGTGCCTAAGTAGATTGGCAATCAAGCAGATAATTGTTTCTTTGCTCAAGCTAAGGTTTGAGTACTATAAGGATTAAGAGAGTGAAGTCATGCAAGATTGGATAAGTGGATCAAGGTGTTGGAAGAGAAGATAAAGCAATTGTGTCAAAGGATTGCCCTAGGTAGGTAGTCTTATTGGTCAAATGTGAAGAAAAACAACCTTGTTTTATTCGCTTTTGTTTTTTTAACTATGCAAATTGCCTATTGATGTTAATTTTTTTATTTTGTTTGATAAATGAGTAGTAATGAATTGAGAAGGATTCTTAAGATTCAAAATTGCCATTATCTTCTCAATTCACATCTCAAACCAACATTGGAAAGCGTCATTTGGGATACTTTAATGGTGATAAAAGCATGGTACCATTTGGTACCAATTTTTCCTCGGTTCCTCCTACAAGCCTCAAGAAAGATAGTCTCTGTCCTTCCCTTGGACTATCGTCTTTTGTGGTTAATTTCTAACCCTATAAGAGAGGGATGGTCCTCAAAAATCAATTGACTGGTGGGAGGGGAATCGTCCTCCAATCTCCTTCTTGTTTATCGTATTTAATAAGTTTCCTATGTTTTTGGCTTATTTAATCCATTTTTTATACGTAGCTCTTCTTCTCACTTTCCTCCTCTTTCTAAATTGGTCCATATTCTTCTTATCTCATTCGTGGGGAATACCTCCCCAGAGCCTCTTGCATATCTTTTGAAGTAGAGCTGATCAGAACTAGATACGGTTGCTTATTGGGCAGATTGTTGAGGTTAGAAGTCGAATTTGGAGCTTTGAGTTAGGTAATTGCTTTGTTTTAGGCTTTTCAATTATTCCATTTTTTCTCATTTTCTTGGGGTTAAATATTCTTGAGCTTGATTCCTTTATTGTTTTAAATTAGGATATGGAAGCCATTATGAAATATCTTCTTGTTTTCTTTTTTAGTTAGGTTTGAGGACTTATATTTAATCTTCCTTTTTTCTGTTTTACTTAGGTTTGAGGACTAACCCTTACTCCTTTAGTTATTTTGAGGTTTTTTTATTTGTCCTCTTTCAATTTGAGGTTTTCTTTAAAAGTCTCTTCAAAACTATATCTTATGTAATCACGCTCTACATCTTACTAGAGTCTATAAGCATATTTTCTCAACATTATCCCAAGAAGCGGCCCGTACGCATATGCACTTCAAGACATCAGCTGCATTGCATATGTAATATGCAGTGCAGTATGCGCTCGGACTTCATATGTGGTTCATATATGCTGCCACATATGAGGCAACATTTTTTTAAAGATGGGATTGAAATGCAGTGTTGAATGAGATATTGTTTCGCTAATGATTATAGTAATATATGTATGACTATTCTATATACCAGTTTAGTTGATAAGAAAAAAGAAAATCTATTACCTCTCATGATCGGTGATGGGCATCAACTTTGCTCATGAGGATTGGTTGTTGGAGCTCAAGAAAGGAATTTATTAGGCATAATCTAGCTCTTCGTCAAGCTCAATGTTCAAGCTTCGGTTGGTGCATATGCCTGTGATGGTGCAAGAGGGCAACACTCTTGGCGACAATTGAATACAAGAACTGTTTAAAAATTGGCGCTGGCATTTGGTTTCAGCAAACTCCAAAAAGGATTTAGAACTTCCGGTCCAGTTAATATTTTTCAAAGTTGGAGAGTTAGGACCTTAATATGTTTTCCAGTTAAAGGAATTATAAGACTCTTCCTTTGTATGATGAATCTACCTTTTGTATGTACCTTTTGATTTACAAGGAGATCGGTGCATTGTGGATGGATACTTATAAAAAAGCTTAGTCTATGATATGCTTCGATAGTAATATTTTAAAATGTGTGTTTGTGCTTACATGTAAAAGAGCTTCAAACACGGTCTTTGTTGATCGTGCTGAGATGCACACGTACCTTGTCGCATGTACCATGCCAATTTTTGATTGGCATGAGGTTTTCTATGACGAATAAATCTATGGCTAGATTAACCTCAATTCTCTTAACTCGTGTAATTTCGTAAAATTGTGAGTTCTCAAAAGAAATTTTTGTACGTATAAATCATATGAACCACTTTAATTGCCCCGGATTACTTTCGATCATGTCCTCGAAGTAAATGGTGGCGAGGTTGCCATTAAAAGTAATGTATCTTGTTTTCCCTTTACCTCTTGAACATTACCTACTAAATAATCACCTACTAAATCTTTGTTCTTACCATTTTTATCGACTCTCCAACTCTCAAGTATTGGATTTTTTTTTCTAATGTTTTAGAAATTCGAAGCATATAAGTAACAAATTAGACAAAAAAAACTTTTGAAGAGTGTTTAATGTTACTACTACTTTGTTTCTTTTCTTGTTGAAGTGGCTATATATCTTTGCATTAGCCATTTAAATGTTTGACATGATTTATTGTTTGATTTACATGTGAGTGGATTAAGGGAATGAAGGGTTGGTCATCATTTGATAGCGATGTTTTTGGAATTTGTTAAATATAAAAATGTTTAAACACCGTTCTCTAACAGCTTAAGCTTTTAGAGTACAACGGTTGTTTCACATGGTATCAGAGCAGGAGGTCCTGAGTTCGAGTCACGTCAGGCTCCTAGCATATTAATTTCCTCCCATTTAATTCAAGCCCACGTCATGGGCCGACCAAGAAGTCTCGAGCCCAGACGTGAGGGGGAGTGTTAAATATAAAAATATTTAAACACCGTTCTCTAACAGCTTAAGCTTTTAGAGTACAACGGTTGTTTCACAGAATTTGGAATATGCATAATGGGATAAACGAAAGTTGGCGATTATGGAGTTGGTTGTTAGAGATGATGTTGAATTAGCTGTAAACTTTTGGGAAAAATGAAATCAAGAAGACAAATGGCATGGTAGTTTTTAGTTTGAGAGTAGGTGTGCTTGTGCATGCATGCGCTCTCTTGATCAATTAAGGGCAAATGCGTCTGACTTGCCATGCAACTTAGCTCTCAATCGTATGAGAGAAAGAGGGTTCTTTGAAGCTTCTTTTGTTTGTCAGCATCTTCCCGCTAGCTCGTTAGCTTGCTTAACCAGATATCTGGTAGTTTGGAAAAGTTTTTCCTATATGCATTTTTTACCTAAATAAATATGTGGAATATTTTGTTGACTAATAAGTAACAGATAACTTTCCTATGAGTCCCTTTTTTTGGAAATATTCTTAAGTATTTGACTTCCAACTATTTGCATATTCTTTATGACGAATTGCTGATCTTATAAAAGCTGCCTATGGTTTGCGGGCTCGCAAGCTATGGTGTGTTCAATAATGTTAAAATTCTATTCGTCACTAGTGGGAAAGATCTCTCAGGCCATCGCATATCAGTCTTGGCTAGTCTCCTATTTAGTTGTCCATATGACGCAACGTCTGTATGTGGATCTTGAGGTGGTGACACTTTACATCTGTGTCAAGTCCTCTTCAGATGTTGGGAAGGATTTGAAATCACCTGGTGTGTCTGAAACTTGTTCGGACCACACTAATTGTCGGAAATTGGGCTCGCTCTAACACCATATATCTGAACCCAAGTACACCTTTTCTTTGAATTCAAGCAGTTGAGAACATCCTGAGGCAAAAGTATGTTAAGAAACTGACAAAGGCAAACAATATCTTTCGTTGGAGCTGGCAGAAGATGGAATGATACCAAATGAGGTCTAGCTGTTGTAAAAATATTGGAATCATTTATATTGCGAAGTAAAATGTGGTTGGGCGGGTGACATGATGATATAATTATCCTCAGAATCATGAGATAAAAGGGAGAGATTTCTACTTAACCTGTTTAATTTTTAAGTACTGTGGGTGAATTTTACAAATTAAAAAACTCGTATCCGACTAGGTTTTGTTGTTTTTGGACAAAATATTTTTGTCGGATCTGGATTTCAGACAATGATTTAGGTGCAGACTTGATTACATTTGGGATTGAACTGTGGCGGTTAACCTGGCTGATTCATATTTCGCCAGCCCCATGTAGAGTGCATTTGCCAAATTTTCATTTCTCAAACTATTCTCAACTCTCATTTATCTGAGATAAACCAATTTATCCGTGTTCTGGTATTCTACTGCCCACCGAAACAAATTCTATATCACTGCCTTGTTACAAGCTTGAAAGTAGGTGTCAGTTATCTTACAAATGCTGATCTAATGGAGCTGAACATGCCTTTGGAATTCATTTTAGATTCGATTGGAAGATACTAAACATGTAGTAGTTCTAGTCCTAACGGACAAATGCTTAAGTGCTTGTGTCAATCGTACCATTGAGGCCAAACAATTTTGTTCACCCCAAGTTTCCTTTACGTATATATGTTGTCTCTTTCGTATGTTATTCTTTCTGTTATTTCCTTACTTTCTACATAAGTAATTACCTACTGTCCTTTAGTGCTATGAAAACTATAAATTAATTGCATCTTGATCTTTCCTCCACAGACGCCATGCGGTCATAATTTCTGCTTAAAGTGCTTCCAAAAGTGGGTGGGCCAGGGCAAGCTCACCTGTGCAAAGTGCCGATCATCTATTCCTGCCAAAATGGCCTCTCAGCCAAGAATCAACTCAGCACTTGTTGTCGCTATTCGAATGGCCAAAACTGCGAAATCCATTAATTCTAACGGCCCGACACATGTATACCATTTCATGCGCAATGAGAACAGACCAGACAAGGCATTTACTACTGAAAGAGGGCTAAGAAAGCTGGGAAAGCAAATGCTTGCAGTGGCCAAATCTTTGTGACCGTTCCTCCTGATCACTTTGGTCCTATACTTGCGGAGAATGACCCGAAAAGGAATAGAGGAGTTTTGGTGGGGGAGTTATGGGAGGATCGGATGGAATGTAGACAATGGGGAGCCCATCTGCCTCATGTTGCAGGTATTGCTGGGCAGTCCGATTATGGTGCGCAATCAGTTGCTCTTTCTGGTGGCTATGAAGATGATGAGGATCATGGAGAGTGGTTTCTCTACACTGGCAGGTACTTGCATTTAAGCAGCTTTTACATATGTCCTCATACAAAACCTTCTATGCAGATACTAACCACTGTAAAAATCTGAATTATTATGCGTACCCTAACGAGCATTATTTCTTTCACGCTATTTTTATGCTGGAGAGGCATCCAGCTTATAAGAGAAAGTTAGTTCTTATTAGTACTTATTTCTTAACGAGGCGCAAATGATAGTCACAAGCGCATGCATGTAAAGGAAGTGAGTTATTAAATGGCATGTATGGAAATTTGGATTTTACAGGGTAATATCTGTTAATAGATGAGTTTGGGGGGCATATGTAGGTTGATCTACATTGAAATTATTTCATTTTTGCTTTGGTATCTTATGCAAAGTTGTATTGTTTCACCATTTTATTTGTGGAGCTTGATTAAATTTTGTTCTCTATTGTTCTTTGATGTAATCATTGTTGTTGTATTTCTATCTTTTCTTGCCTATCTTAAAATGTTTCAACTTTCCTTAAATTCACTGTTGCTGCCAATATGTGCAGTGGTGGTAGAGATTTAAGCGGAAACAAGCGAACGAACAAGGAACAGTCCTTTGACCAGAAATTTGAGAAGCTTAATCAGGCATTGCGCGTTAGTTGCTTGAAGGGTTACCCTCTTCGGGTGGTGAGGTAAATGCCATTGCTTCTTTTCGTGAAAACAGTTTTATTGTGCACTTGTAAGTGATATTTCAATAGATTTTGATTGGTGCTGGTCAACAAAACACTTTTATCAGATAAAATGTAACTTATAACTAATGATGTACACAGGCACGCCCTTTTATCCTTACAATGATGTGTATTCTTTTAATTACTTTTAATTATATCTGCTGAATTTTACTTTTTTGTCACTATTAGAATTCTTAGCAAGTTTGTTTATAGCAGTTTTGACTAAGAACATTTTACTTTGGAAGGTCTCACAAGGAAAAACGCTCTTCGTATGCTCCTGAATCTGGTGTGCGCTATGATGGGATTTATAGGATTGAGAAATGTTGGCGGAAAGTTGGAATTCAGGTACGTATTTCTTCTTTCTGTAGGAATATTGTTTACGTGGTGTTTCTGAATCTTGTCCTTGGGGGCATGAAAAAACTTAAGCTGATTGACTTGGTCCTTTGTCTTGCTTCAGGGCTTCAAGGTTTGCCGGTATCTTTTTGTCCGATGTGATAATGAACCTGCACCGTGGACCAGGTTTGTGCTTTATCTATTTTTCGCCCTTTTGAATACCGTGCTTCTTTCTAATTTTTGAATGTTGAGGGCTGTTTCAATATGTTGTTAAATCTCGTAAACATATACCCAGTGAGGAACATGGTGATCGTCCAAGACCTTTGCCTGCTATAAAAGAACTGAAAAATGCTACAGACATCACCGTGAGAAAGGAAACTCCTGCATGGGACTTTGGTGTATGTATACACCCTTCGTTCTTCATTTTGATATTTACAATCAAGATTTTAGATTGGACTGCTTATTTTAGCTGTTTGCAATAAAATCCTTACAAACAAACATCCTCATATTATTGTAACTTTAAATTGAATTATCTGTTAGGAAATATTCAGGCTGCAATGAGAGAGAAGACCCGAAAAGGGGAAAACTGTTTGTCTTGTTTTGTTCAAGTTTATTTTTTAAAAAATTTCTATATCTTGCAGTTTGGTTTTGTTTTTGAGGGAAAAACAAGGCCTTGTAATTATAAGTTTGTTTTTATTATGTATTGGCAGGAAAAAGAATGCTGGAAATGGATGAAGCCACCACCAGTAAGCAGGAAACCGGTTATTACCGGAAAACCGGAAGATGGAAAGAGAGCTCGGAAGGCGCAAAGGCTTGCTCAAAACTTATCTGTTAGGGAGAGGCTGCTGAAAGGTTTGCACTCTTGACGTCGTTAGAGTAGTCCTGATCTTTTAGATTCTTATTGGGTCAAATACATGGATAGGAGCTGCACTATTGCGAAGTTGCACCTTAATTCCCGAACTTATCATTTAAATATTTCAGTCTCTGAAATTTTCTGTACTTCATAATGGCATCGTTGGTCTGCCTGCCCTCCGATGACTGTTGGTGCTCTGCATGTGCTTCTGTTACGCAGAATGGCCATTTTACCCCTGTATTTGAAGAGAGAGGTAGATTTATTATCCGTGAAATGGGGTACATGATACTATTAACATGATAAGGTGTCGTCGGCACAGCATTTGGTTCAACACATGTTGTATAGTTGATAGAGCAAGGGATGCAATTGCAAGCTGTAGGAAAATTCGTGGACTTGAAAAAGTGTTTGCATGAAAAGTTGAGGAATTACCTCTCAAAATCATCAAGCTTACTGGCACTTTATGCATTCTATTTATATCTATACGAGCAAGGCCTTTTTTTGGTTACTGATACAACTTGTTTCCTTGCTTGCTGGTTTGCGCATGCAGAGTTTAGTTGCCTCATATGCCGCAAAGTGATGATGTCGCCGCTCACTACTCCCTGCGCGCACAACTTTTGCAAGGCCTGTTTGCTTGGAGTGTTTGCAAATCAGTCCTTTGTGCGTGAGAGGAGTCGCGAAGGCGGCCGCGCCCTTCGAGCTCAGAAAATTGCTATGAAGTGTCCGGCTTGCCCTAACGATATCTCTGACTTCTTACAGAATCCTCAGGTAAAATCATTGATGCGGCCTACTCGAAAGATAGGCCTAGTTCTATCAAAAAGGATCATGCTAAGCTTGTGCTTCGCTACAGGTCAACAGAGAGATGATGGATTTGATCGAGTCGCTTCAACGCAAGACTGAGGAGGAAAACGTTGAGGAGCAGCAACAGAGCGAGGAGGCCGGCAGCGACGCAGAGGAAAAATCTGCTGAAGATGAAGACAACATTGCGGAGGAAAAACAGCCCGCTGAGGCTGACGCTGATATCGAGACAACTGATAGTGTGGATGAAAAGAGTTCTCCGAAAACTAATTTGGAAGGCGGCAAAAATGAGGTGAGCGGGAGAGGCTCGTCTATTGTTTGTTTCAAACGAAAGAAGGCTCTTGCAGCCGGTCCGAGCGGTAAGAAGAGGCCGAAGACTGGTGAGTTCAGGAACAATTCTGCCGAGGACTCGATGTTAGCTGACGAGAAACCTGACGGAGACGCCGATAATTCCGAAACAGTAAGCAATGGTGAGGAGACGAAGGCGGAAGCGGTCAATGCGGAGTCACCGTCGAGCCCATTCAGCGTGCCTGCTGACGATGATAGTTCCCAGTGACCGGCTTCTCAGGCAGGTAAATGTTTTTGTTGTTTCAAAATGTCTTTAAAGTACATTTTCATATATTTTTTTTTTTGCTTTTTGGGGGGTGGTAATTAAATTTAAGGTTTTAAACATAGTGGTCAGCACCAGCAGGTATACCCATATAGATGATGACACCAACATGCCTGAAGAATGTGTGTCTCTTTTTGGTTTTCTTTCTCCAAACTCTGAAAAACTCCTTTCAGTCAATTAAAGTTGTTGTGGCAAAATTTTCATTGTGATGTTGCGCTCTTACAACAATTGTCTCGTGTGTATTTTTTGCATGTTGGTTTCATCATAACCCCCTTTATTTTCTCCCCATTTTGATGTGTCTTGATTAACCTTTATGTACTATTTTTGGGAGTCCAGCTACTATCCTTTTAGGGAGGTCGGAGCGAGGTCGGAGCGCTTCGTCCTCCTAAATCGTTTTAGATGATAGAGATTTCGAATCGATGATCGGAACAGTTAAGAGCAAGGTTTTAAGTACCCGTCGGCACGGGTCGTATCTACCGTGCCGTACCGTGCTAACAAGATATCGGCACGATACAGACCCCGTGCTGATGGCACAGTTCAAAACCTTCTATTTTTTAAATTAATAAGTAATTTTCTCAATAAAGTTCAAAAGATGTGATAAAAAAATATAATAAATAGTTAGAATATTTTGTTACTAAAGAAAATAAATATTTCATGCTATTATGTGTCGGCACACAAGAAATTTTTTGACCGGACGCATCGGTACGGCTCGACGCATAGTGCCGTATCGTGCGACAAGTTTTCGACTCCGTGCCACGGCACTTAAATCTTTGGTTAAGAGTATTTATAATGTGTAGAAACTAAATTTCATACATTTTGAAATTTATTATCAAGTTTATTGAAGAGTCGAATAATGAACAGTGAAAAACAAATAGCTTTGTGAAAATAAATGCTAGATTTTTTTTTCAATTCATGATCAGAGTTATCGAATGTAATCTAAATAGTGTAAAAGATTTTTTATAAAAAATCAAGCTGCTCGAATCGTTCTAAGTTGCTAAAAAAGCAAACGGCTTATATGGGTCGTCAAAAATTATTAATTTTGTGATCGTTGTGATCTTTCGATCATTGCATGAATAATTCTTAAAATTTATGAAATTTAGTTTCTAGACGTTTTAAATGCTCTAGATCAATCTTTAACGGTTTCGATCATCGATTCGAAATTCTTAGTAGTTAAAACAATGTAGGAGGACGAAAGCCTTCGTCTTCCTAAAGGGGGATATAGGAGCTGGATTACTATTTTTGGTATGTAGTAAATGTTGGCTGCATCTCCCCATTCCATTACCTGTCTTTGTGGAGACACACATGAATATCTCTTACCCAAAAAGCATATCTCTCGCTTGCTGGTTGCATGCAAATAATTGGTGAGAATGAATAATATGAAAATATCACTGCAGAACCACAGGTTTTCTCTTCATTTTTGTAGGAAAAAAGCTACATAAGTTCCCCTGAATTTTATTTCTAAATTTTATTCGACGAGAGCTTGCTTCCTTTTGTGCTTGGAAGTTAGGTGTTTAATTTTTCTCGCTGTGATATCTTGGTATTTATAATTTAGTAGATAAAAAATATGATTAAATATTTAGAGTATTATATTCGTTATTTATGTTTTTTTTTTTTTTTTTTTTATTTTTTTAAAGTAATCCATCCGAACAATTCTTTTTTTTTTTTTTTTTTAGAGATAGATAGCGCGCTACCCGTTTATTTCGTTTAGAAATAAACTTAGCTAGAAATGTGAATCAACTGGGATTCGAACTTGGGTTTCGGATACCAAATATCAAGTCTTTTGCCACTTGCTCTAGGGCCGCTATCCGGCGATTTAATTGACAGTTCCTTTTATATACGTGTCCGATTCTCTTTTCTTCTCTCTTCTTTTATCTCTTCTCTCTCCTCTCTCTCATACCGAAGTTTTATACCTCGGAAAGATAGAAAGATAACAAATCTTTCCAAATCAATTTTGAGAAAGATAATAAATTTTCTCAAATCAATCATGGGAAGGTACCAAATCTATTCAATAATTACATCTCGGAAAGATACCAAATTTTTTCAAATCCATCTCGGAAAGATACCAAATCTATCAAAATATTTTTTCACCTTGATTCCGGTACGTATATAGGAGAACATGTACTCATCAAGTTTGAGCCTTAAAATATTCTTTTAATTGTTTTTTTTTCTTCTCTCCCTCATGCACTGAACTTTACTTGTCTTTACACTGAATTTAATATTTCTTTTGTATTTTTTGCTTGATCTCACCTCAGAAAAATACCAAATCTATACAAATATTTTCTCACCTTGATTCCGGTGTGTATGTAGGAGAACATGTACTAATCAAGTTTGAACCTTAAAAAGTTTTTCTAATTGTTTCTTCTTCCTCTCTCCCTTATGCACTGAACTTTACTTGTCTTTACACTGGGTTTAATATTTCTTTTGTATTTTTCTTTGGATCTTTGAGAGCTACTTGGATTCGTGTTGCACCACCCTAAAAACGTGCTTGACGGGGGTGCAAGGTGCCACAGACCTCATCTAAACTTTTTTCTCTATAATATTTTCTACTTAATCCGTCCTTATAATTTTTTGAAAACAAAAGTTAAAATTATTTTATTTTAGAATTGTTTAAAAAATAAATTGTTCAAGCTAAATATATATTTGTATATTACATAATTACATAGTTTGTTATCAATCCAATTTATATATTTATATATATATATATATATTAAAATAATTAGTAATCATTCAAGCTAAATATATATTTTGTACAGTTCATAATTACATATTTTGTTATTATTCTATCTTTTTTTTGCATAGCAATTCATTCTTGGCTATTATTCTTTTGCTTTCTCTTACATATATATATGTATTGATATTTAATTTAATTTAATTTTTTATTTTTCGTAATTATTATATATTAAAATTCAGATCAAAATATTGATGTTAAAGCTGTCGATGAAGCGTGGGTTCAACACTAGTATAAATTTTATAGGTGAAATATGCCATCCTACTAAATTATAGATGGTTAGACCTTTAAATGAGTGAAAACCCGACCCTTAGGCTATATTCAAACTACGGAAAAAGTTATTTTGAATAATTTATTCTAATATTCAAATATTTGGAATGAATATCATAATAGGGCCTAAATATTTAGAATGAATATCATAATTGGCCGTTATGTGAAATATACTATGTTGCCAAAATTATGAATATGATAATATTTTAAGGAGGTAAAATTAATCTCCTAACTTTCAATCTAGGTGTAAAAATATATAGTCCGATACGGTTGGCGAAATCTATATTTTTTTTGGGAAACGAATTTAAATGCGGACGTGTTTGATGCTAAATTTTGTTATTATATCCGTAAAAAAACAGATTCAGATATGATCATATGTTTTTTTTGGATTTAATTATGGATCAGATATTGTACTTGGATGATAATATATGCTTATATTATGCTTATATAAAAATATAAACTAGAATTCGTGTGAACAAGATACATTGCAACTTAGGATCAAAATTTACGTACCCCTGTTTTATTCAAAAAAAAAATTTATAATTTAATAAACATAAATTAAATTTATATTAAAATTATACTAAATAGACGGATAACGTAATAAAACACTATTTTATTCCCCCACAGTATATAGTATATACTAATGCCCCCCTAATTAAGGTCGAAATTATTAACATATGTTATTTTATTTGAGATATTTCGCACTATTTAAAAGCATTTTTGCATTCTGATTCTATTGGATCCGAATATTTGCTATTTAGATGCGGATGGGATTGAAAATGTTTTAGAAAAACACGGATTTGTGTTAAACAAAATAAGAAGCAAAGCCACCAAACAATGCACATGTTTTGCGCCAGTAATACAATAATTCTTGATGTTAGAGGAATTAGGTTACTATATTATTAATAGTACTAAGCGCTTGGTATTTGTAGATTTTCGATCCTTGGATGAAGTGATGTGCGGTCAGGATTATAGTGATCTTTTAGGGTTGAGTGGATAGTTGGTTGAATAGTACGATCTAACAGATGAAAATGATTAAAATGATAGATTTAATGGCGAAAACTTGATAATACTATGCGCTTGTTACTATCAGATAGTATGGATCTAATTGTCCATCAGACGGTCGAGATTTCTCATCAACATATTCTATTCATCACAAGGATGAGATTTTAGGCTAATAATTGTCTCCCTAATTGGCCCAGCCCGAGTATGTGCCCTTTCATAGTAGAAGCACTCCATCTCGAATAATGGCTTCCCTTGTCTACCTTTGGTTCCCAATATTCTTGTCTCCTTACCTCCAGAACTGTATTCCGGCTCTGCATGTTGAATTCTGAGTCATCTTACGCATCTCATTTGAAAAAAAGCACCGTTGTGATGCGTCCTCTACACTTCTGATCTCTTTACTATAAATCAACGTGGTCATCAGAAACTCATATGCCATCAATAGCTAAGATAATAAAATCAGCCTCTTGTTTTTGTTATCTAGATTGACTTTGATACTGGTCAAGTGAGTCACCATGCACCTTGTTGAACTCATTTCGATGCGCGTGTAGACTTAACGAGTCTGCATGCCTTACAACATGCTCGTTAAGGACTTGGTCGTATATAAATCTTCCAATTTCTTCTGTAACTTAGCCGGTGTCGACTCGCTGGCTATGTGGTAAAGAACCTCATCTATTGACAATAAATGAAGCATACTCGGCACTTTCCGCTCTATCATTTTCCATACTACATCCGTGACTGGTTTCGCATCTTTTTCGTTCAATGTCTGATTCAAATCCTGTTGTACCAGAATTGCTCGAACTTTAATATGTCACAAGTCGAAATTATTCTTGCCATCAAACTTCTCAGTTTCGAACTTCGTGGTCATCGTTGTCGATCTCTGTTGAAGATGAGTAATCATATGCTCCAATACAAATTGTTGGAAATCTGGTGTAAGTTGTTAATCTTAGAATCTAACAGGTTAGTTAATCATATAGACGGGTTGAGTAGGTGACAACCCAAAAATCCAATGAATAAAAAATAAAAAAGAGAAATAAAAACCAGCATACCGAGAATTTAACATGAAAAAACCTCTAAAAGAAGAAAAATTATTCAAAACCGACCGACCACACGAAAAAGATTTACTAATAAAAACTCAAGCACAAGATAATTTACCGAATCCATGGACTCAAGCATATACCTCTAGACTTGTAGTAGAATTCTTCGTTGGCCCCAATCGATCGAAACACTCGGATCGATCACGCTACGCCTTCGGCCACGTCGCGTCTTCGCCTCGAGTCAACGAAGCCTCCACCGAATCCTCAGGCTTCACACGAATCAAATGCCGCCTCTCTGTCCGGCGCAGTAAGAAGGGGTGTTGATGGCGATTTAATACTTCGAAGAATATTAAAGATACGTGGAAATAGTCTCCAAGCAAATTTCGAATTGATTTTAAAAGAACATCAAGATTTAGGGCTCTAAGAATAAAGTTGAGAAAGAAACTTATTATAGAGTACGAGAGAGAGAGAGAGAGAGAGAGAGAGAGAGAGAGAGAGAGAGAGGGGCGGGGGGGGGGGGGTTTTAGGTATCGTTTGGTTCGGGTATAAGTAAAGCTGCTAGTTCTAGGGATAGGTAAAAGTTTAGGTATAAGTAGGAACTAAATCAATTTTGCGTTTGGATAAGAATTGTGTTGTTCTTAGGAATAAGGTAAATAGTGTTTGGATGGTTAGATTGGAACAAGAGGAATAAGAGTTATAATTTGTAATTAATTAACATCAAACTATTACTTAACAATAAATAAAAAATTAATTATTAATAATTAATTATAAATAATAATAATTATTAATAATTAATAATAATTATTAATACATAATAATAATAATAATAATAATAATAATAATAATAATAATAATAATAATAATAAATTTTAACTTTTAAATTTTTTAATTTGAAATTAAAATTAAAAATGTAAAATTTCAAAATATACATTTTAAATATCAAATTTAAATTTGAAAGATATAAAATACCAACCAATATATTTAAAATCTAAAAAATTAAATTTAAAATTTAGAAATTAAAAATATGAAATTTATATTTTAAACATTAAAATTTATAATTTAAAATTATAAATTTAAATTTTAAATAACTAAATTATAAATTTTAAAACTTTAAATTTAAATAAAAAAATTAATCTCTCTCTCTCTCTCTCTCTGCGGTGGGGTGGAACAAGCTAGTTCCAAGTGGAACTAGCTTGTTCCACCCCAACCCGGGTACAAGGGGCTTTTACCTGGATAACCCGGGTTGGGGTGGAACAAGTGTTCCACCCCTCCCCACTTTGTGTTTGGGGAACTAGGGGGAATAACCCCTTATTCCCCCCTAGTTTTCAATCGAACGGTACCTTAGAGTTTAGAGAGAGAGAGAGAGAGAGGGTTTCTAAATGATAAACTATTCGTAAACATCTTTTAGAGAGACCTCCGTATCATATTTATAGCCTTAGAAGCAAGCAGAATCAGATTAAAGATTTAAAATCTGAGATTTGAATACAAGTTTCGAACTTTGATGTTTCAGCAAACATCAAGGTCTGGATCTTTCCTGCGAGACAACGAAATAGTTGCCACTTATGATCCAAACCCTATATATAAGAGTTAAGTGCACGCCAAACCTCGATCCTGGATCTTGTTCCAGGATTCGGATCTTGACTACAGAGAAGTTCAATTTTGGATATTAATTGATTTTTTTTTTTTTTTTTTTTTGCAATTCTAATAATTTTTAAAGACTTAACTACGCGCATAAATCACCAATAACTTTGTGAAAACTTACGCGGGTAGTGTGCTTAAATGTGGGCGTTTACAAGTCTTCAAACTTTCACTTTTCTTTTATGATCCTCTCGAGACTTCGACTCACTTCACGAAATTTGCCATTTGCAAATTCATAACATATGGTACTGGTTTTGATATTAGATTTTGAGAATCGGCAACTTGCTCTAATACCGATTGCTATTAATCCGGTACCAGCTCTTATACCGATTGTTGGAATTCAATAACGAAAGTATGAAATCGAATTTGTACGATAAATTTGTATTCTCGGTAAAAAGTCACAACCATAAAAGATAGAACAAACAAATAGAAAAATATGGATAAAATAATATTTATTAAATAAGAGAAAAATTATACTTAGAGTACTCTTCTATACAGAGTAGTTCTAACCAGAGTCATTTTTCCGAATATTTTCACCTTCTCTCTTCTTCTATAAATTCAGGAGACTTCTCCTATTCTCTTTCTATGCACTGTGCCGCCGTGCGCAAAGTGCATGGAGCACGTTCAAGCTTCTCGAAATACTATAATTATAAAAATAGTCCTCTAAAAAAATTATTTACAAAATCAGGTCTATATGGTGAATGAATTACCCATTTCTAAATGCGATAAATCATTAACCTCTTTGTTCGAAGAATTAAAACTATTTTTAATATTTAATGCCATACATCTTTTATTTGAAGTTTAAATGTAGGAAATATATGAATTAGGATAAAAGCAGTGAATAAACCGATAAAGTTTCACCGCTTTTATCACCCTATTTTTATAAATAAAAATTTTGAATACCTATTTTTATATTTAAAAGATTTTGTAGGCTTTTAACCCAAAAACTCTGCGTTCACTCCTCAGCCCGTCTACACGAGAGAAGCTTCTACTTACTTGGGCCGTACAATCCACATCCAAAATAATAGCATCTATGTTATATATATATATATATATATATATATATATATATATATATATATATATATATATATATATATATATATATATATATAGAATTGAGCTCCTATGCTTTTAAAAAGTATCATAGATGTGCGGTTGAGATGATGTGGGCCCCACCAGGTTAAATGGGTAGTTGGTTGAATAGTACAATCTAACGGATGAAAATGATCAAAGGTGTAGATCTAACGGTAAAAAATTCACAAGCACCAAATTATTGGTGCTTTTACAAGCACCATATAGCGGACTCTATATATATATATATATATATATATATATATATATAGAGTTGAGCTAGAATGCTATCGATAGCAAATCGGTACTTTTGTCACCCATTTGTTTTTAATGATAGAGCCTCCAAATCGGCGATCGGCACCGTTGAACATGATCTATACTACTTGAAGTATTTAGAAATTATGTTTCAATTCTTTTGGATATGTTTTGCCTAATGATCAAAGGGTTTAAAAAGTTGTAATTTTAATAGACGATATAAGGCGTTTTCTCGTTTATCGGCGTAAAGATATCCAAATCAATTGAATTTTTATTAAAATTTTTTTTTAAAGTATTTAAAATAAGATCTATACTCTTGATGTTGATTACAAGACTTCTATCATCTTTTTTTAAGAATGTTCATTTTCAGCCGTTTATTTTTATGTTCACTCGATGGAGAAGAGAATAATATCGAAAATGTATAAAATTTGATTTCTAAATACTTCAAATAGTATAGATCATATTCAACGGTGCCGAT